>JASTWP010001802.1:0-59435 GCA_030770255.1 Temnothorax ravouxi | reverse complement strand
AACACATGTGACACGTCTGCTCCAAGCACGGCCATTACTCTACTGTCTCTCTCGCGCGGAAGAAGACGACGACGCTCGCGCCCGTGCTTGCGATCGCCGCCGCGCGGATCCGGCCGGTCGATGCCCGGTCGATGCTGCCATCTGATCCGGTGGCGCAAGTGATAACGGAATCTCAAACATTCCGCCCGCCATCAGCAACCTTGTTGATGATTCCTTACTCATGACTCTGTTTATTCTGACGAGATCGGTAGGACGGCCAGCTTGGCAATTGGCCGAGTGAGTGTCGTAGTAGCCGTCTTGAGGGTAACCACCCTGATGAGTCCATCCTTGCCGGGTGCAATGCCGTTACTCCTGGCGAGTGGCCACTTGCACGGTGGAGATCGTTCGTCGGTGAGCAGCACGATGGAACCCACGTTGATGTTGTTGTTGGGATGATGCCACTTGGAAATCGCCTGTTGCGTTGTAGATAATGAGCTGACCATTGTGCCCAAAAATGTTGAACACGCTGCTGGATGAGCTGCCATCGAGATAGTCGCGAGGTTGCCAGGTCCATCAGAGATGGCTCTGGTATGGTAGTGAGTGGACCTCCGATGAGAAAATGACCTGGTGTGAGCGCTGAGACGTCTTCAGGGTCGTCACTTAACGGTTCTAAAGGCGCGAGTTGAGGATGGCCTCGATTTGCGTAAGCAATGTTGTTAGTTCTTCCGTCGTGAGTAGAGTCTCCCCGATAGTCCGTCTCAGATGAAACTTCACAGACTTTACCACCTCTTCCCATTTGCCCCCCATGTGTGGAGCGCCTGGTGGATTGAACTCCCATTTCGTACCGTCAAGTTGCAAAGCTTGAACAATCCGCTGATGTTCTTAGGAGCCTTGAACGAACATTTTCTTGAGCGCGGCGTCTGCTCCAATGAAGTTGTCCCGCAGTCCGAGTACATGGTCTGAACAATTCCCCTTCTCGCTGAAAATCTTCGGAGAGCTGCAATAAATCCTTCCTGATGAGTAGTCACTTACTACTTCGAGGTGAATTGCGGAGGTGGCGAAGCAGACGAATACACAGATCCATCCCTTGTACGTTTTTCGCACCTCGTCCTTTCCATGTCTTGATGGTGAGCGGTCCGGCATAGTCGACTCCTGTATGAGCAAACGGACGTGACAGGCGTAACCCGAGAGAGAGGTAGTTGGCCCATCAGTTGATGAGCACGGATCCCCCTCTGCCGAGCACACACGACACACCGTAAGACATGCGACTTCACCGGAGCTCGTCCGCCGATGATCCAGTATCGTTGCCTGACATGAGCCAATGTCAGTTGTGCTCCTCCATGCAGGGTGCGCAGATGGGCGTGCGCGATGATTAAGGTTGAGAGTCGTGAGTGGCGAGGTAAAATTGCCTGATGTTTGGTGTCTTGAGCTAGTGCTGATTGGGTGAGGCGGCCGCCAACTCGGATAATCCCTTGAGCGTCTATATATGCAGTCAGTCGACTGAATGCGTGAGTCGTTGGTAGTCTCAAGTTGGCCGTGAGCATCTTGATCTCGTGCGTGAAGTATGCCGCTTGAGTAGCCTTGATCCAGAATAATTGGACTTCCCTCCAAAGCTGAGAGGGGGAGTATCAACCCTGGTAATAATGGATTCTTTTCATTTTTATATATGTTGTAGGGGGTGTCCCCCTGTATACGTCAGTAAACGGAAAAGTCGCGACGGGCCTTAGTTTACGAGAAAATTAATTTAAAAAATTACGAGTGCCAGAAAACCCGGGACGTTAAAGTAATTTGAAAAAAGTGTATGCAAGATAATGGAGACAATTTTTATTTTATTTTAATCACATTTAACGTTTATTGTATTATACAGAACATGTTTCAGGATGGTACTTATCGTAAAAACAAGAAAAACATAAATTTTTAGAACACCAAGCACATTTTATAAAAGCGACGTTTTGACAAGCACACGGTTTTTTTAATAACGATACCGGAAAACACAAATCGTTAACATTTAAAAAAATAGTTCTTTCTTCCGTCAATTTTGAAGCAAACCATGCATATTGAATCATTGGAATGAAATCTGGAGCGCTTAATTGATGCAAAAGTAGAGAATGTATTTTGATTGCATCTTCCCTCGTAGCAATTTCTCGTTGTTCCTTTAATAAGTCGGGGGCATTTTGGATCTTTTTAATAAAAATTTTAACTTGCCGATAAAAATAGACGTCACATGGTTGACAAAGTGGAGTGCACTTGGGTGGAATTATTTTTAGAGTGCACGTGGTTGCTCCTTTTTCGTCTTCAAAGATGGTATCGTGAAGAGAGTTAAATCTGTTTGTCCTCCCCATGAATCAATAATTAAAATAAAATTATTTTTTTGTACATAGCAAACTGTTGTGGTTCCTTATGTACAAAAAAATAATTTTATTTTAATTATTGATTCATGGGGAGGACAAACAGATTTAACTCTTCACGATACCATCTTTGAAGACGAAAAAGGAGCAACCACGTGCACTCTAAAAATAATTCCACCCAAGTGCACTCCACTTTGTCAACCATGTGACGTCTATTTTTATCGGCAAGTTAAAATTTTTATTAAAAAGATCCAAAATGCCCCCGACTTATTAAAGGAACAACGAGAAATTGCTACGAGGGAAGATGCAATCAAAATACATTCTCTACTTTTGCATCAATTAAGCGCTCCAGATTTCATTCCAATGATTCAATATGCATGGTTTGCTTCAAAATTGACGGAAGAAAGAACTATTTTTTTAAATGTTAACGATTTGTGTTTTCCGGTATCGTTATTAAAAAAACCGTGTGCTTGTCAAAACGTCGCTTTTATAAAATGTGCTTGGTGTTCTAAAAATTTATGTTTTTCTTGTTTTTACGATAAGTACCATCCTGAAACATGTTCTGTATAATACAATAAACGTTAAATGTGATTAAAATAAAATAAAAATTGTCTCCATTATCTTGCATACACTTTTTTCAAATTACTTTAACGTCCCGGGTTTTCTGGCACTCGTAATTTTTTAAATTAATTTTTCTCGTAAACTAAGGCCCGTCGCGACTTTTCCGTTTACTGACGTATACAGGGGGACACCCCCTACAACATATATAAAAATGAAAAGAATCCATTATTACCAGGGTTGATACTCCCCTCGTGAGTGCAAGTCCAGTGGCTTGGAATCGGACGCCTTTTCCAGAAGCGAAATAAAACCTGAAACAAAGAGCTGTTATTCTCAATAATTTGTTGAGAGTTGAGTACCTTATATATGAGATCCCAGTAGGTAGTCCGACTGAGGAGCAGTTGCATGTAGCGCGAATGCCAGGACGAGCCTCCTGAGCGCTCAACTCGTCCGACAGCGCAGGGTTGTGATGGCCATGATTCAGGTGTGAGTATCCACGGTGGTCCCGTCCACCATAATGAGTGGCTTTGGAGTTGAGAAGGTAGTCAAGCCTCGAGATGCGCAATCGGCTGGATTGGATGTGCCAGGTACATATTTCCAAGTGTGCTTTTGCAGTGAGCTCTTGAATCTAGAGAACTCGGTTTCTCACAAAATCCTTCCAGCGCGATGCATGAGATTTGATCCACGCGAGTACTACAAGAGAGTCCGTCCACAAGTGAGTTGCTATCACGTTCAACTTTAAGGTGGCTTGAACGTATCGCATGAGTCTTGCTAGCAGTAATGCTGCGGTGAGTTCAAGTCTCGGGATGGTGAGTCGTTTGAGTGGTGCTACCTTGGTTTTGGAGCACACCAATGAAATCGTGGCGCCATTAGAGCTGCGGACGGTGATGTACACAACTGCAGCCATTGCGAGCTGCGAAGCATCAGAAAAGCCGTGAAATTCCACTGTTGAGGTGCTCCATGTGTTATACCATCGAGGTATTGAGATCTTGCTTAAGCTGGTGAGTTCCTTTCTGATGATGAGCCACCGAGATGAGAGCTGAGATGACAGTGGTTCATCCCATTGGAGCTTATGAAGCCATAGCTCCTGCAAGAGCATCTTCGCCTTGATCACTACTGGTGATACAAAGCCTAGTGGATCGAATATCTGAGCCACTTCAGATAAAATAAGGCGTTTGGTGAGATGATTAGTTTGCGACGAGATCCTTGTTGAGAATGTGAATGAATCTTCTTGAGGAAGCCATCGTAATCCGAGTATTTTGGTTACGCAATCGTCAAATGCAACTTGAGAGCCCTGATCCTTCTCTGCTTGAACCGCATTGAGTACATCTTGATGAGTCGCGTGCCACTTTGCTAATGGGAAGCCGCCCGCCATGCACAAGTCCTTTAGCTGCAATGAAATTTCTATTAGCTGCTGAACAGTGTCTGCGCCTCCAAATGTGTCATCGACATATCGGCCTCGAGTGAGAGGCGGCACTGCAAGAGGGTAGTTGTGACCTTCATCCTCCACCAGTTGCAGCAGTGTTCGTACTGCCAAGAACGGGGCAGCCTTGGTGCCATAGGTGACCGTTGTTAGATAATGTGGCACTTCATTGAGCAGGTCGTCTACCCAGAGAATCCGTTGTAAATTCCAGTCATCTTCATGCACGTTGATCTGCCTATACATTTTGGTGATGTCAGTGGCGACTAAGTGTCGGAATTGTCGAATCCAGAGCAGAACATCGGTGATGTCTAGATGCAACTTGGCTCCCGTGTGCATGAGATCATTGAGTGAGCGGCCGGATGTGGATGCACTCGAGCCATTAAATACCACACGTAATTTTGTGGTTGCACTGTCTGGTCTGAGCACTCCGTGGTGTGGCAAATAATATTGCGTGTGCTGACTGGAAACGGGTGAAGCCTCCTTCATGTGGTTGAGCTCTCGATATTCAGTCATAAACTGATGATACAGACGTTGATAATTCTGATCTCGGGAGAATCTTCTTATTAATCCCTGCAGGCATCGATGAGCAGTCTGATACGAATTGCCAAGAGTATCAGGCGGTGATTTTAATGGAAGTCGAACCGTGTATCGACCTGTTGCATCCCGCGAAACAGTACTTTTGAAGTATTCTTCGCATCTTTGTTCGTCAGGAGTAAGATCCTGATTGGTATTCGCAGGCACTTCTTCTTGTGTCCAGAATTTCTCCAGCAACTCGTCAAGAGCATCGTCCTTCTCAATCGAAATATGATGCACAGTAGCAGATGCCGATGATGATGTGTTGACAGGCCCGAGGACGAGCCATCCAAAAATTGAAAGCTGCGCAATTGGCATCAATGGATCGTGTTTGATGATGTTGGGCTTGATTATCTGCCCATATGAGTCCGCTCCAATGATGATGTCCACTGGCCGGGGTGTAAGAAAATCTGGATCAGCCAAGGTTAACTTGGTAAGGTGCGGCCATTCCTGTGGTGCAGCGTTGAATGATGGCAGGATGTTGGTTAACGTATGCAGAATGTGAGCGTGAATAATGACGTCTGATCTTGAGTGAAGTGAACGGAGCGTGAGTGAGACGATTCCTCGAGTTTGTGTTGACCTTCCGCCACCAATGCCAGTGATGATAATGACTGAATGCTGTCGAGGAATGTTGAGCTGACGGATGAGTGACTCAGAGATGAAGGTAAGCTCTGAGCCTGAGTCGATGAGAAGCCGTACGTGCTGAGTAGTCACAGATGAACTTAGCTGAGCCAAGGCCGTCGCTAATAAGGTTGAGTGTGATGAGCGGGCCGAAAGTGAGTGGTTGACGATTGCACCATCCTTTCACTGAGTGAGCGCAGCTGAGCTGTTGGTCGGCTTCGCTGATGTGCTCGCCTGATGAGCCTCATGCAGCATGGTATGATGTCGATTAGTGCACTTCTTGCACCCTCGTGAGCTCTTGCATGAGCGGACGTTGTGGCGGCCGAGGCAGTTGAAGCATAACCTCCTTGAGATAACGAGTTTCTGTCGATCGCCAGGTGAGAAGTCTCGGAATTTGGAGCACGTGACGATAAAGTGCGTGCCATTGCAGCAATCACACGGATACTCCGTGGAGCTGTCTGATGCCGCAGTACGGGCCGGTTGAATTGCCGCATGTTGAGCGGTCGAGGAGCGTCTTGATGTTGAGCTGGCTGCGTTTCCTGAGCCGACCGTAGACTCAATCCTCTCGAGTGCTCGTGCTCGTGATGTCAAGAACTGCTCAAGCTTCTCAAATCGCGGATATTCGCGAGTGGCTCCTAGGGAGGTCTCCCACTGCTCCTTTGTCTGGCGGTCCAACTGCCTGGAGAGTTGGTATACCAGGATGCGGTCGCCCAGATCTTGTGAGACACCCAGTGATTGGAGGCCCTTGATGCCCTCCCTGAAGGTGTTTAGCAGCTTATCCAGTGCTGCGGCGTTCTTTTGCACTGGTGTTGAGCTGGCGAAGAGTTGGTCGAGGTACGCTTGGATGAGCAGGCGCTTGTTTTCATAGCGATCGATGAGCAGTTCCCATGAAGGCTTGAGCGAATCGGCGGTGAGCGGCAGTCCGGAGATGAGCTGAGCAGGTGGACCTTTTAAGGAGAGCCGCAGGTAGTGGAGTTTCTCCACATCGGTGAGCCGTTGGCTGTCATAAATGACAGCCTTGAAAAGGTCTCGATATGTAGGCCATGTCTCGTACTGGCCCTCGAACGACGGGATATTGATGTCCGGCAGTCGCTGTTGTGACTGTGAAGGCTGCGCCGGTTCCGTTGCTACCGTTGGAGCAATCCTCTCCGCCAATGAGCCCTTGAGCTTGGCCAGAGCGCGGCGAGCCGCCATGCATTCCTGAGCCTCCGCGCCGAAGGCGTTTTTCGAGAAGTACTCATGGCCGATGAGTGCTGCCGGCCATGTGGCCTCGAAATAGGCATGCTCCTTAAGGAACGCCTTGTGCACTTCCTCGAGCTGGATCGACAGCTGGAGGACCTCGTCTACCGACGTGTCATCGGCGGTGGCGGGCAACGTCTCGCTGAGGGCCCGCAACGTAGCGATGCGGTTCAACTGCGTCTGCGCTTTTAACGTAAGCTCTGCGGACAGACGTGCGGGTGATTTCTTACGGTCTGATGTGCGTTTATCTTCCGGCACCTCGAGCAACGGCGGGGACTTGCCGCCCGTCTCGGTTTTGTCTGGATCCGCCTTCTCCGCCATGATGAGACGTCACTGAGCTGCGCCCGATGAGAGACCTGAGAAGTCGAAACACGTGTGAGAAAAGCTGCACGATGCGAGAACGTTCGAGAACGCGTGAGAGAAACACTGCGCGACGCGAGAGTCTGTTCATGCCCTGAGCACGTGATCATGTCCGCGTTACACTTGTGAGCGCGCGCGGTAATGTTTGTATGGCACTCGCGAGCGCGCGTGAAATGTCTGTCCTTCACTCGCGAAAGCGCGCGATAATGTCTACGTGGCACTTTGAAGGGCATGCCCTGTTCACATGATCTGTCTCTGAGCTACACTTTATGTTCCACGCATCCGGCTCGAAGGACCAAATGTTCGCGAAATCGCTGTTTTTCCCGACGATGGAAGCGGGATGAGATGGACGCGCGTGGAAGGTGTTAAGAAACTCTGTTCGTTTTATTGTGTAGCTCAGAGCACAGTCTGGGCAGTCTTTAATGGGAAATTAATGTACAGTCTGACCTGAGAAGTCGTTGAGTATTGCTGAAATGCGAAGTCTGTAAAGCGCGGGACAATTATATAAATTGCTCGTCGTGTGGTGAGTCGCCCGGTGAGCCGGTGAGCCACGTGGCGGTCGGCACCCGCGCACGTGTGATCTTGAGCTGCCTTGTTGATGTACCAGATGATCACTGAGAAGTCTCTTTACACGTTAAGACACCGTCTAGGATGCGTGTATAGCTGTGATGGGCACGTTGATTCGAATATCCAAGAGATAAGTACAGAGCACTCGTAGCACGTCTTATCACAGTGCGGCCATTATTCCACTGTCCCTGTCGCGCCGAGGACGGCGACGACGCTCGCGCCTGTGCTTGCGATAACGACCGCGCGGTCGATCGATACCCGGTCGATGCTGCCATCTGATCCGGTGGCGCGAGATAACGGAATCTCAAACAATTGTGTAAATATAAACTTACATAAAATAACTGCACCATTAAAACCATTCTATTGACATGGCAAAAACGTGTTCTTTCCACAAAAAGATTTCTTTCCATGTCAGATATGACCTTTCTACATATTTCATGATAAAGATAGCTGAAATTAAATAGAATTACAGAATTAGTTGAAAACAAACGTATTATTGACACTGGTCAATGTATGCAAAGTACACTTAAATATAATATTTACTTACTTAAAGAAGTGAGGAGCCGTGGAACACGAACATTCAGGTTATGTACCATGACGACACGCATACAGACTGCAAGACGATCACAATCGACTCCGACAAGACGGCGCAGGATTGCGTGACCAAGGCAATGTTATTGTGGGATCTTGAAGCTTCTTCAAGACCTTTCCAGCTTTGGGCCTGAACGTTCCCGGACGAGTCGCCGTATCCGCTTGATAGGCACAAACGACCATTCGCGTGAAAATGTCGCGTCAACGACCATTCAACGATACATGCTATCGACAGATAAAGTTTCGATCTGGTGCACATCAATAATAGCGGCGTCGATTTATATCATTTATCCTCAGAGTGATGAAAACACACGCGAAAAAAAACAATCGGCCGAAAATAACCAGTCTATTGCGTCGATCGCTCACTATCGTTGAATCCGCATTTCTTCGGCGTGACATCGGGATGATGGGATTTCATTCGGTTCAGCTTCGGTAACAATCGGCACTTCCCGGAAAATGACGTCGTGCGCACGCATATATTTATCCCTGTTTTCGCTTGCTCTTATCGGCCATATTTGTTTCCACTTTTCGTATATTGGTTTCACCCCTATGGGTCGAGCGGTCGGCGACGCACGGTCTTACGCACGGCCGCTTACGGGCGCCGGTGACGAAATATCGAGACCATCGGAACTTGAGCGCTGAGAGCGACGACGACGCAAATTCGATTACCGTACGGGATATCCGGCAGCCGATCTCGGGGGTTGACGATACGTCATGTTGACGCAAAGCGAGACGAATGACACCATAATTTGGGGTACTTGTAATCGAAAGGCACGAACGCTGTCGTTACCTCCGGCTCTAGCGAAAAGTCCCCTCGCGGCGTGTTGCTTCCGTGCCGCGGTCGTTACCTCCGGCGCCGCTCGAACAAAAAGCTAAGTCCCCTCGCGGCGTGTTGCTTTCGCGCGGTTGTTACCTCCGGCGCTGAGCGAAAATTTTCTAAGTTGACCCAATACATGCCCAGTACTGAGCCGACTCTTGGCCATAGAGAAATATCATTTCTGGCCTTATACACGGTCAGTACTGAGACGAGACTGGCCTCGGAACAGAATATGGTTGGATGGGGGTACTGGTCACCGAGACTGGCACAATACTGATCTAGCGGTTTATCCGCACTGGGGCAGTACCACCCATCAAGTCTTGGCAGCCAATATTGTGCCACTTCTGGGCCATGCAGACAACTCTGGCAGAAGTCCGACATTCGCACATGGGTTGCTAAATTATAGCTCTTGCTGTAAAAAAATGTTATAGTTTAATCCGACAGAACTTGGACGTTGTACCGATTCGTTCCAGCGAAAGCCACACGCTGCGAGAGAATTTAGAAAATTTTTGCTCGGGCGGCACCGAAGGTAACGATTGCAGCACGAAAGCAACACGCCGCGAGGACTTAGAAATGCTCGGGTGGCGCCGGAAGTAACGACCGCGATGCAAAAGCAACACGCCGCGAAGGAACTTGGAAAACTTTTGCTTGGACGACGCCGGAGGTAACGACCGAGGCGCGAAAGCAATACGCAGCGAGAAGACTTAAAAAATTTAAAATAATATTTTTTAAATATTTTGAAACAAGATTATAAAACAATATATATGTAGATTTTAATTAATATTTTAAAAATATATTTCAAATATTTAAGAAAATATTATCTGGATGGTAAATAAAAACATTTTAAAAAATATTTCTAAAAGATTCTTAAAATATTTTTACAAACGTTATCACAAAATATTTTTAAATCATTTTAAAATATTCCCAAAACCATTTAAAAATGTTTTTTGCAATATTTTTATAGAAATATTTAGACATATTTTTTGAAAATATTTTGTGCTGTATGGGATAAGCCTTCAAAAAATTTAAAAAATTTTTTTAAATTGCAAAATTGCAAAAAATACGCAAGAAAAGGGCCATTTTTACAGGTTCTCGAAAACTGGGTTAAAAATTATCATATTTAAGCGGACATTCACTCAATGATACTTTTCAGTATGCTGAACAAGTGTGCACAAGGCTCGCCTCCAATTTTTATATGGCCGTCTATTAACAAATTATTTATGCAAATCGGGCGCTTGGCTCTCACGTCTGAACGGGTGAACTTATTTTGATGCACTTTATCGGAAATGAAAGGTAACGATGTCTAGTTTATAAAATAAATTTTTTTTTCTAAAATTTGACTATTATTTAAAACAATTTAAATTTTGCATATTAAATATCGGCGTTGTTTATTGACGTTACCTTTCATTTCCGATAAAGTGCATCAAAATAAGTTCACCCGTTCAGACGTGAGAGCCAAGCTCCCGATTTGCATAAATAATTTGTTAATAGGCAGCCATAAAATTTTATACTGTATACAGTATAAAATATCACAAAAATAATATGGCAATAGGCTCATAAAATTAAAATTAGTCAAGGATAAAAAAGCAATTGAGCCGCAACAGCATGTAGATGTTGAAAGTTTTCTATATTCTATGATTGACAAACGTTTCGGCCCTTCATAGGACCATCTTCAGTGTCAGTATAAAAATCTTAAAATTAACGCAACATAGCTTATCCTAAACTAACGCGACATAGCGTAACGCCCTTAGACCGCCGAAGTGTTGAAAGCGTAAAGGAACACTGTAAAAATTGATATGTATAAAATATTGTAATAGTGATATATGTAAAAAAGAAGAGGAAATTTAAATTGTGGACAGAGTATCGAATACGTACATTAGGAATGTGTTTCCTTGTATTGCGGCGTCATGTGGGACAAACTAAGAGGCAGTTAAAAACTCGTGTAAAGGAACATAGATCTGACATTAACAGAAGTTCTGGATCCCCTTCTGTTATTTCTTGCCATCGTTTGGAAACTGACCACGACTTTGTCTTCGAGATGTTGCATATTGTTGGAGAAATTGTCTTTACCGACCTTCACTGCTACATATCCTATCTCTATGTTACCTTCCTAAGACAGGCTGCCAACCTCCCCAAGTTCTTTTATTTTCTGTATGTTACCTCCCTCTCTCTCTAAAATTATATATCGTGAAACACGTTAATGTTCTTCTACTGAATAAATCGTTAATTTCATCGCACATCCCGAGTGGAAAATTAATAAACCTAGCGAATCCCAACACATATAAAGCGACAAACATCTCCTTTAAATAAACAGAAGGATACGGAGTCTCTATCGGCAGAATATCTCCCTGTTCTTCGTTTATTCCCGCCGTGATACCCAGGATTAGACCGTCGTGAGACAGGTTAGTTTTACCCTACTGATGACCAGTCATTGCGATAGTAATCCTGCTCAGTACGAGACGAACCGCAGGTTCGGACATTTGGTTCACGCACTCGGTCGAGCGGCCGGTGGTGCGAAGCTACCATCCGTGGGATTATGCCTGAACGCCTCTAAGGCCGTATCCTCTCTAGTCAAAGGTGGCAATGATATCTCTAGGAGTCTCGTCGTCACTATTACAATATTTTATACATATCAATTTTTACAGTGTTCCTTTACGCTTTCAACACTTCGGCGGTCTAAGGGCGTTACGCTATGTCGCGTTAGTTTAGGATAAGCTATGTTGCGTTAATTTTAAGATTTTTATACTGACACTGAAGAGATGGTCCTATGAAGAGCCGAAACGTTTGTCAATCATAGAATATAGAAAACTTTCAACATCTACATCCTGTTGCGGCTCAATTGCTCTTTTATCCTTGACTAATCACAAAAATAATTTGTGATATTTTATACTGTATATAGTATAAAATGTTATACAGTATAAAATATCACAAAAATAATTTGTTATTAATTAATACGTATTTTTCCTAATATATCTTGTTTATCTCCATTAATACTGAGAATATGACGTTCATAATGTGATAATCATAAAATTCGGAAAATTTCAAGCAGATTTAAAAAAAAATCGTTTGGATACGTGCTTTTGTTGCAGAGAAAAGTAATTGTTAATTAAGCGAGTTTGGCGGACGCAGTGGTGACTCGCGCGCCTGCGAGCCACCGCAGTCGAGCAGCCGCGCGCCGCTGCGTCCGCTCCAGCGCTCTAAAACCGCTGTATTCGACATTTTTTTTCGCCGAACCTGGCAGTCTAATTGCAGCGAAAAAAATGCCACCGTTAAAGCACTCACTCCAGTACCTTCACATTAAATTTCAAGTAAAAATATGAAATAGTTTAACTGTAATTATCAATTATGTAAAAGTCAATTTGTATGTATTTATTTTCCATTTGTAAAGGTTGATGCCGCACGGCCGAATCACGCGCGGGCCTCGTGTGCGAATGGTAGAACCGGGGGTAACCGACGAATCCGCGGTCCGCGAAACCGCGGCAGAGTCAGTCGCTCTAACGAATTATTCTGGCACGGTCGCATTTGTCAGTCGCTTAACAATCACCCGCCGATCATTTGAGAGCTCACCTAGTCACTATAATAATTGTCGTATTCTCTTGTCGATGGATTTGACTTTGACGCGGAGTGCCTCCGAGAAATTATTGTATTCGATGTACTAACTATATCCATGCGAACATTATATAATTTGACGAGTGCTCGCCTTTTCACGGCAAGCGCGACCGGTGCGCATCGCGCCCAACGGTGTACTCCTAAGTTTGAATAAATCTATTTGGCCAGCATTTCGCATTGTACCTTTCTATTGTACACAATTATCTCGGCTTCTATTGGTCGTATCTGGACGTTTTTTTTTAAATCCATAATTTTTTAAACGCAAACCAATGGTGCTATTTGCATTACTCTACGCCAATAAACAACGCCGATATTTAATATGCAAAATTTAAATTGTTTTAAATAATAGTCAAATTTAAAAAAAAATTTTTATTTTAAATTTATAAACTAGACATCGTTACCTTTCATTTCCGATAAAGTGCATCAAAATAAGTTTACCCGTTCAGACGTGAGAGCCAAGCGCCCGATTTGCATAAATAATTTGTTAATAGGCAGCCATATAAAAATTGGAGGCGAGCCTTGTGCACACTTGTCAGCATACTGAAAGGTATCATTGAGTGAATGTCCGCTTAAATATGATAATTTTTAACTCAATTTTCGGGAACTTGTAAAAATGGCCCTTTTCTTGCGTATTTTTTGCAATTTTGCAATTTAAAAACATTTTTTTAAGGCTTATTCTTATAGGAAATTTCCTTCCGAACAATTTTTTTCTCTTCAAGTTTTGTCGTTTGACCAACACAGAAGAAGTTATTTAAAGAAAACTATACAGAAACGTGTTTTTTAAATATATTTTGCAATAAAAAAAAGGCGAAGCGGGCCGAGTTGATTCTAGAGACTTTATACACTTGTTACGGGATATCATAAGAATCGATTAAAAAAAGTTCCAGCTTTGCGCCGTGAACTTCAATATCTAATCCCCTGACTCCCGGACTACTTCTTTACAGCAGCAAATCGGTTCGTTTTCTATCGTATATCAATAATATAAATTGAATCCGCATCAACCAAATCAGCGATTAGTTCTCGTGTTTAAAATACATCCAGTCATAATATATAAGCAAACCGCCTGCGAAGCAAAAAGCAGAGAAATCCAGTATCGTAACTGGAGGGATCTCTTCATATAAGGACCTCCTGGCGGTAGCCGCCCCGGTCACCGAAAACCGAGCCCGGCTGCCTCCGACTGCTGGCGCTAGTTGCTCCGTTCCCGGCATTCTTCAAAACGATAAAAACCGATTGAAAGAAATGAATCGATATGAATCTGTTTCCTTAATTCACGATTCGTAACGACTGAAATGGATTGACTAAAACCGATTCAAACAATTCATTAACCATATTAAAAACGATAAAAACTGATGTGCAACTGATAAGACATTTACGATAGGATCCTAAGTATTTTGTAACGTGAGTTTCTGATAGAGTACTGTAAATAAACGACCTTTCTTAAAAAAAAGGTAAAAAAAGGCGCCAAGTACACGCATAGTAGTGTATATGTTGTTACCTCGAAAAAAAAAGAAAGTGGTAGTATTATACCTCAAAAAAAACCTAAGTAACAAGTGGTAGACGTAATCTTTGTATCTCAAAAAATCTCGAAAAAATCTAAGCACTAGTATCTTTATTTCCAAAAAATTATAACCGAAGTGATACACATCACAAAATTATGTTACCTTATAAAAAAAGAGTCGCGCTTTAAGTGATCTATTACAATTACAAAAAAGAAATGATATCTCTGTAAATTACAGCGCCAATTACAAAGAGAACATATATATTGCCTCAAAAAATAATTGTTGCACTACTTTGAAAAATCTTTACATTGTGTCAATTAGAAAAAGAATGTATGATAACAATTTTATAAGATTAAAAAATTTTATTTAAATTTAACAAGGGAATACAAGATATTTAAATACAAAGTTTACATGTGTATTTTTTAGTGGTCACAAAGAATTACAGAGGTAACAGTACAAAATAAAAATATTTTATTAAAATATTTAATCCAACGAGAGAATACAAAGTATTTAAATACAAAGTTTATATATGTTTTTTTCAATAGAATAAAAGATTTAATCACAAAGAATTACAGAGGTAACAGTACAAAATAAAAATATTTTATTAAAATACATAAATTTTTCTTGTAAAAAAACTTGGCGCTGCTAGACCTCGAAATTGTAAATAAATAAGGACAACAATAAATAAAAATAATTCTGAGAAGAATGCGACAGAAGTAACAAAATGATTATCAGCGTGGTGTGTATGTGCGAGCGAGTGATATGGGTGTGTGTGACGACGGCGAATAATGCGGTTTGTAATTAAGTATGGGATAAGTTTATTTATTTATTTACAATTTCGAGGTCTAGCAGCGCCAAGTTTTTTTACAAGAAAAATTTATGTATTTTAATAAAATATTTTTATTTTGTACTGTTACCTCTGTAATTCTTTGTGATTAAATCTTTTATTCTATTGAAAAAAACATATATAAACTTTGTATTTAAATACTTTGTATTCTCTCGTTGGATTAAATATTTTAATAAAATATTTTTATTTTGTACTGTTACCTCTGTAATTCTTTGTGACCACTAAAAAATACACATGTAAACTTTGTATTTAAATATCTTGTATTCCCTTGTTAAATTTAAATAAAATTTTTTAATCTTATAAAATTGTTATCATACATTCTTTTTCTAATTGACACAATGTAAAGATTTTTCAAAGTAGTGCAACAATTATTTTTTGAGGCAATATATATGTTCTCTTTGTAATTGGCGCTGTAATTTACAGAGATATCATTTCTTTTTTGTAATTGTAATAGATCACTTAAAGCGCGACTCTTTTTTTATAAGGTAACATAATTTTGTGATGTGTATCACTTCGGTTATAATTTTTTGGAAATAAAGATACTAGTGCTTAGATTTTTTCGAGATTTTTTGAGATACAAAGATTACGTCTACCACTTGTTACTTAGGTTTTTTTGAGGTATAATACTACCACTTTCTTTTTTTTTTCGAGGTAACAACATATACACTACTATGCGTGTACTTGGCGCCTTTTTTTACCTTTTTTTTAAGAAAGGTAATTTTGTACGGATATCACGCCTTTTTGTAGTATACACTACTACACGTGTACTTGGCGCCTTTTTTTACCTTTTTGAAAAAGGTAATTTTGTACTGATATCATGCGTTTTGTAGTGTTACGCATCTTAGAAACAGTATATCTTTATCTTACAAACAGTATGTACAGATTGTAAAGCTCTATAAGCCGTATATATTTTGCAATACAAGACATAATCGTAATCTAGCTTGAATAATGCTAATAATATAAACACATTAAGTACCACTTGGATTTTAATATATATAATAATATTATAATAATATTATTTATTATCAAGATTATTTGATCAAGAGACACGGTACCTACCCAAGGAGAACAGAAAGTCAAGAAAAAGTCAAAATGACGTCAAAATGACGAAAAAATGATTGCAAACAGTCATTTTTTGATCATGACGAAAAATTGATTAAATTATGATTTTGAAATTTAATGTGTTATTTTAAATGTTTTGCAATAATTTACACTTTAGATTGTTTCCGATATTCATAATTACACATTAGTACTTAAACTTTATAGTATACGCACATAAAATCTTTTTTTTAATAAAAATGACACCATCATGATAAGAATATGACTTTTCGTGATGCCGAACATTTTGCAGCGTGTGCGCACTATTTTTGCGCAGCTCTTGGGTTGCGTTCTTGTATCTCTCTCACTCCAGCACAGCGGCACGGCGAGTCCACGTGGGTCATTATAACGCAGCTCTGCGCGCAGTTCACGTACGTTGTGTCCTATATACAGTGTATCGAAGTTACAATTTCGTGCTGGGAAAAATTAAAATATTGTTTCAAGGACAAAACTTTTGTTTGCTATTCATAGTAAGTAAATATTTATTCCGAAAAGTTATGACTGTTCTATAGGTTATGTACTACAGTTCACGTTTCAGTACTGGCAGTGAATTTCGGAATGCAGCCTTAGTCACATGAAAATATTTGTCACGAGGTTATGTTATAGACGTTGGGCATTTCAATTTAAAATATTCTGAGGACAGTCAAAGTGAAGAAAAGAATTCGATACGTTCTTTAATCAGAAATGTTTACTTTTATATAATTTTTTTTTGTTAACTACTCAGAGCAGTTTCTATTTTTTAATTATATATTAAATTAAAAAATATTATTAATCTCACACATTTCTAAATTAAATAAAAAACTGCATTTTTGAAATAATAATTTACTAATTAATTTATTAAATCCTTATAGAAAAGTATTAAACCCATCGCACATGAAATTGCATAGGCTGCATATGCATAGCATGAGACCGCTGGACCAATAAGCATCTTATGTAAATCAATATGGCGTCTTTATGTTGGTTACTCTTTGGTTTAGCGGTATTATACTATGCATATGCAGCCTATGCAATTTCATGTGCGATGGGCTTGACTGTGATACAAAGGTGCATATTCTGAACTCACTTTTATCGATAAAAGTGCCTCTACAAGTGACTTGGAGATCACCTGAGAAGCCATATTTAATGCATTTTTGTCGATAAAAGAGAGTTCAGAATGGACCAAAGTCTTTTGCACTAAATTGATAAAAGTCACTGAAAGGTCACGACGCCGTCACGAAAAAGTCACATTATTATCCTCTTGGATGTATGAAATGATGTCACCTTGACTTTTCTAAAATGATTATATTTTGACGTCATTTTGACGTCATTGTGACTATTTCTTGACTTTCTGTTCTCCTTGGGTAATTTACTTAAATATAAAAATCTTCCTCCTGACCGATAAGTCTATCGACCTATAATTTAATTTACCTACTAGATCGATAATAATGCGCGCACAATATCGAAACTGGCAATACTAGCACCGCCACCGCCAGTGGCGAAAAAGTGAAAGTGACATTACTCTGTTACATGTATGTTATTAAAATGTTACAAAAAAGACGGCGTTAGGAGAAGTATCTTAATATAAAATTTTCACATTTCGACTTTTGCTCGCAATATCTCCGCTCGTAGGGCACGTAGCGGAAAAATGAAAAGAACGGACCCCCCCCAAATCGACCCCAAGCTATCGATCAAGCCTATTTAGAACTTGAACCGTTCACTCGTTATCGAGATCTCAACATTTCGAGTACTTGCAAATCGTCGCGTCGCGTAAAAGAGTCACGGTTGGTCTCGCTCCGCGTGTACTTGGCGCGAGACACTACCGTGTCTCTTGATTCACTAACCGTATCAAAAACGATAAAAACTGATGTATAGCTGATAAGACATTTACGATAGGATCCTAAGTATTTTGTAACGTGAGTTTCTGATAGAGTACCGTAAATACACGATTCACTAACCGTATTAAAAACGATTTAAAACTGATGTATAGCTGATAAGACATTTACGATAGGATCCTAAGTATTTTGTAACGTGAGTTTCTGATAGAGTACCGTAAATAAACGATTCACTAACCGTATTAAAAACGATAAGAAATTTTTTTATCGTTTTCTATCGGAGATGGTTACCAGGGGCTCCCTTTCCTGACGGTGAGCTTTCCCTGGTCATCCGACTCTCGTTCGGTTGGTCTCCAGAACACGCGCCGCAACGATCAATCCGTCAAAAAAGAGGTAACGGACTCCACACGTTTGAAGAAACGCAAGCAAGTGCGGCTATATGACACCTAACAAGTGAGGAGAGAGGCGGGGGCTCTTTGAGAGTGGTGACTCGCGTGTCGCGCCATCTAATTTAAAACGATCAAGCGTTGTAAAACGCAAAAAAAATTCGAGCGCAATATCTGAACAAATTATTTAATTTTTAATAAGTTTAATGATAAATATTTATTTTCATAATTAAATTTATTTTTTATTTTGATAAATGTAAATACAAATATCTTATTGTATAAATATTTAATATTAATAATTTAATTAGTTGTTTAATTTAACTTCTTGTTTAATAAATTAGCGGAAGTAGTACTGAGAATGTACATATTATATAATATTTTACTTTTCAAAATTGTCAAATTATAAACAAGAATTTTGTTGTGACTTTTACAGTTATAAAGTAACTATTTAATGGAAATGGAAGCCTAAAAAAATTAATATTGTAACGCAATTATTATAATGCTCAAATCATAAAATATTTACATTATCCATGTCTGCCAATATAATATAATATTTTATTTTTATTTATTTTTATTGGGCTCAATACAGGCCCTGAATCCAAAATCCAATGAGATCGTCTATTGGCCCCTCTAAAACCTTTCAACTTTTATCTAAAACACTTTTCCAATAAACCAAGCCGTCAATTGATACTTAACAAAGATTAACACACTAACATTTAAACGACACTCAACGATAAAGGGATCATGGCGACACTGATTAAATCGACATAGAACATTAAAGGTTAACACCCTGTTAACACCAAACCAACATCCAACGATGAGGATCAATCTCCAACCTACACTAAACATTGAGGCTTAATCCCCAACCTACACTTATCATTGAGAATAAACTCTCAATATACACTCATCATTGAGGATTAAACCCACAACTTACCTAAACCTTAATGGTCAACACTCAATCTACACCTAAATTTAAGTGTTGACACTTAACTTTGATGACAAACACTAAACTTACGCCCTAATTTGAGTGTTAACTTAGTGTTAACACTCAAATTGGGTGTCACCCATACAGCACAAAATGTTTTCAAAAAATATTTCTAAATATTTCTATAAAAATATTGCGAGAAACATTTTAAAATGGTTTAAAAACCTTTTGTGGTAACATTTTTAAGAATATTTTAAGAATCTTTTAAAAATATTTTTAAAAACGTTTTTTTTTTATCACCCAAACAAAATTTTCAAAAATATTTTGGAAACATTATGAAATATTCTTAATTACAGATGTATGTCACTTATGTCAAAATAAAGGGATAAAGCTGTTTACAGAGATTGTGCACTTATATATCCCAAAAACCTGTATTAAATTTGCGATCGGTTGTCCGACCCCGTTTCTGAGATATTTACTTTAAAAGTTCAAAAATTGTATATATATATATACCCATACAGCACAAAATATTTTCAAAAAATATGTCTAAATATTTCTATAAAAATATTGCAAAAAACATTTTAAAATGGTTTTGGGAATATTTTAAAATGATTTAAAAATATTTTGTGATAACGTTTGTAAAAATATTTTAAGAATCTTTTAGAAATATTTTTTAAAATGTTTTTATTTACCATCCAGATAATATTTTCTTAAATATTTGAAATATATTTTTAAAATATTAATTAAAATCTACATATATATTGTTTTATAATCTTGTTTCAAAATATTTAAAAAATATTATTTTAAATTTTTTAAGTTCCCTCGCGGCGTGTTGCTTTCGCGCCGCGGTCGTTACCTCTGGCGCCGCCTAAGCAAAAGTTTTCTAAGTCCTCTCGCTGCGTATTGCTTTCGCGCCTCGGTCGTTACCTCCGGCGTCGTCCAAGCAAAAGTTTTCCAAGTTCCTTCGCGGCGTGTTGCTTTTGCGTCGCGGTCGTTACTTCCGGCGCCACCCGAGCATTTCTAAGTCCTCGCGGCGTGTTGCTTTCGTGCTGCAATCGTTACCTCCGGTGCCGCCCGAGCAAAAATTTTCTAAATTCTCTCGCAGCGTGTGGCTTTCGCTGGAACGAATCGGTACAACGTCCAAGTTCTGTCGGATTAAACTATAACATTTTTTTACAGCAAGAGCTATAATTTAGCAACCCATGTGCGAATGTCGGACTTCTGCCAGAGTTGTCTGCATGGCCCAGAAGTGGCACAATATTGGCTGCCAAGACTTGATGGGTGGTACTGCCCCAGTGCGGATAAACCGCTAGATCAGTATTGTGCCAGTCTCGGTGACCAGTACCCCCATCCAACCATATTCTGTTCCGAGGCCAGTCTCGTCTCAGTACTGACCGTGTATAAGGCCAGAAATGATATTGCTCTATGGCCAAGAGTCGGCTCAGTACTGGGCATGTATTGGGTCAACTTAGAAAATTTTCGCTCAGCGCCGGAGGTAACAACCGCGCGAAAGCAACACGCCGCGAGGGACTTAGCGTTTTGCTCGAGCGTCGCCGGAGGTAACAACCGCGCGAAAGCAACACGCCGCGAGGGGACTTAGCTTTTTGCTCGAGCGGCGCCGGAGGTAACGACCGCGGCACGGAAGCAACACGCCGCGAGGGGACTTTTCGCTAGAGCCGGAGGTAACGACAGCGTTCGTGCCTTTCGATTACAAGTACCCCGAATTATGGTGTCATTCGTCTCGCTTTGCGTCAACATGGCGTATCGTCAACCCCCGAGATCGGCTGCCGGATATCCCGTACGGTAATCGAATTTGCGTCGTCGTCGCTCTCAGCGCTCAAGTTCCGATGGTCTCGATATTTCGTCACCGGCGCCCGTAAGCGGCCGTGCGTAAGACCGTGCGTCGCCGACCGCTCGACCGGCCGGTTGGGTACTATAAGAAGTGCGGTGCGCTCGGCGAGCCGAGCGACACGAGCGATACGTATGGACGTACAAACGCGTTTCGCTTGGTCCGTACAAATGTGTAAAACGTTTGTGGAATATGGCTTTATCATGCATGTTGTTAACGTTATTATATTAATATTATATTATGTTAAATATACGAATTTCATATTAATAAATAATTATTACATTAATTGTAATTGCGTTATTATTTTTAATATTTACCGGTTATTATCATTACACGATTTTTGAACACTATAAAGATATGTTATATAGAAGTATAAGCAACAAGAAAGCGTCAGAATCAAAGGATCACCACACACACTAGTCCGTTCGACCATCGATGTCAAGCGACGTTAGGTGCGGTATTGACTCGGATGGGTGACCGCGCGGCTGTATGCACACACGACATATACATAATAAATGTATTTTCTTTTTTTTGTTTTTCTAAAATTCTTAATTTACAAAAGCATAACGGCATATACATACCTTTAAATGACTTATATTTATGTCATTTTTAAAGCATTTTTAAAATGATTATGAACATATTTTATTTTTTAAAACAATATTTCTAAAAGATTTTACAAATATTATTGAATATATTTATTTTCAATATTTTAAAAATATTTTTGAAAATATTTTTCTGACATGATCTGACGGACATAGAAACATTCTAAAAATATTTTTGTAAATTATTTTAAATTATTTTAATCTTCCTAAAAAATATTTTAAAAATATTTAAAAAACATTTTGTGCTGTATGGGTATATATATGGGGCATTCCATGCCAACTCAACCAATGAATGTCCTCGACCATTTTTGATTTGGCCGAAAATTTTTTGTGTTTTTATACTAAATGAAAGTAGTTTCTATGATTTTTTTTAGATTTTTATCTCTACTCATACTTAAGTTATGAATTTAAAAAAAAATGCAGTTTAAAATTTGGAAAATTTCAAATGCCTGTAACTTTAAGAAGAAAAAAGATAATGTAAAAAATAAGGTGGTCTTTCTTTTCGTTTTTCACTGAACTTTTTGAAGAAAATATCGAAAAAATGTTTAATGGGCAATATGACTGTTTTTTTTTAGGATTTAAGTAAAAAATGTTTGTTTTTCTCAGTGCGACCGTTTTGATTTTTTTCAAAAAAATCTCACAAATTCTAGACTTAATTTCGAAATTTTTGAGACCTATAAGAAAATGGGATTCCAATAACTTCGATTTTTTAAGGACTTTTTCTTAATTTTTTTTTCGAAAATAATTTTTTTAAAATAAGATAGACTCTACCGATGGCTATCAAAAAATTTGATAAATTTATAGACAGCAATCCTGAAATTTCGATCTATAGATAAAGAGGAAATTCGAATATTTTCTATTTTTTAATTGCATTTTTACTTATTTTTATTATTGAATTACTTTTTTTAAATAGAATATTATAAATTGGGGAACTTTAACGGATAGCATGTAACAATTAAATCATATAGTTAATGAAAAAAACACGTATATTATCTGTGAAAATAGCAATCAGATTTATTTGAAAATAAAATTAATAAATAAAAATTAAAAATTAACAAAATAAATGATAAATATATCTAAAAATTATGCCATATTATATAAGACAGTTTCGGTATCGTTCCACAGCTTTTTTATCATATATAATACCTACGCAACGATACCGAAACTGTCGTTAAGAAGTTAGAGAATCCCCGTGCAGATGGCGTAGTAGTAGAAGGTATCGAAGGTTACCGCGGTAACCTATTGATAATAGTTTTGTAAATGTTTTGTTGATATTATGGCACCAAGAAAATTTTTTGGTCGCTGCTGTAATCCTTTCAAGATTAAGAAGCACAGAAAGACGAAAAATCTTCGTCGAGTGAGCAAAAATATTCAACTTCAATGGCAATTTAAAGAAGATGATCGTCTATATTCGGCTTGTTTAAAGAAAATAAGTAATCAAAGTCTGCCGGCTAATGAACAAATTATTGAAGTCACTAATGAAAGTATGTCTATTGATGATATAAAATTGGATGCTGATATTGATGCTGAACAGATCAAAATAGGTACACTAATCCCGTTAGCTGATTTACCTAAAAATAATCCTAATGACATTAATGTTAGAAATGACAATATCTACACTCTAACCAGTATAATAAATTTGATTTTTAAAAAATATTCACCTATCTCTAATAGCTTTTTAGCATAACTATTAGATTTTTTTTTATTATTCTATTGTTTCTCATGGATTCAGCATTAAATGATGGTGAACAAATTTTATCACAACAGATTAGCTCATTAAGCATTCAAACTGCCTTACCCGTCGTGAACAAAGCTCTAGAATTGCTTGAGCAATCTCCAATTCATACTAAGAAGCTAAAAAGAACGGAGTCATATCTGAATAAAAAAGTTAATACTATTGCTAAAAACTTAAAACGAACGTATGGAGTTGACAATGATTCTGAGTTAACTCATCAACTAAATAGTTCCGACGCTATTGAAATGATTGAGAGCCTTAGAGACAAATTTCATGACGAATATACGACTCGTGCCGAAAAAATACAAATCTTAACTTTATTGCCTACAAGTTGGAGTGTACAAAAAATTATGGAGATTATAGGTTCAACAAATTTCATGACAAGGATAGCGAAAAAACTTGTTAAGAACAATGGCATATTATCTATGCCTGGGCCAAAAAAAGGTAAAAAGTTTAATTACACAGGTCGGCAATAAAAAAATTATTTTAATTATTTTATGCAATTATTATGGATTTTTAACTACTAAAACTAATAATAAATTTACTTTTTATATCACGTCGCATTTATTTTATTTTTTTACAAAACAAGATTTGATAAGTGTCTACAATCTTTTTTCACTCAGTGTGAAAAATGTTATTTATATTCATGTCTTTTTCATATTTTTGATATTATGATAATACAATTAAAACTAGCTGAATTCAGCCGAAAAGAACCATCAGATATCACGTTAAGTGCATCGGTCACACAATATAGTTGTTGGATTAAAAAAAAGATTTTACTCAAAAAAGGGAAATAAGCTCAGTATCATTTTAAAAACAACTTTAGTCATTTTCTGATATAAATTATAATATTATAAAATAGTCTAATAGAATAAATACTTCGAGCAAAATAAACGTTCACTCATAAAAAAAAACATTTTGTTTGGCAGTTGTTCATATGTTACAGTACTTAAATGTGATGTGATAACAATTTTATTTATACCATTTTTTATAGAGAGTATTTGTGTTCAAATAGAAATACCATTTAAAAATGCAAATAATTTTTTATAAATTTAATTTTGCAAGCTTGTATTATTTACTGAATTAATTTTCTTTACCTCTGTAATTGACATAAAATAATTAAATAATTTTTTATAGGTCGTCCACTTTGTAAAGAAATAGAATCAGCTGTTCTTAAATTTTACGAGGAAGAGGACGTGAGCGCTATAATGCCAGGAATGAATGATTATGTCATCACTCGCAATAAAGGCAACAAAATTAAGGTCCAAAAACGCCTTATTCTTTCTAATTTAAAAGAATTGCATAAACTATTTCGAGAGAGAAATCCAGCTATTGAGATTGGATTTTCTATGTTTGCGAATTTACGACCTAAACATTGCGTTTTAGTGGGTGGGAGTGGTACCCATACCGTTTGTGTTTGCTCGATACATCAAAATATAAAGCTTATGATTTTTGGTGAGCAAAATTCTTGACTTAATATTAGTTAAATGTTTTCTTAAATTTTACTATTTTCCACATATTGCAGGTGGTAAATTGTTATCATTAACAAAAGATCAAAAATTCAAACTGGAAAATTATAACGACTGTCTTAGGATAATTATGTGTTCCTAGTTCCTACATCACAATGTTACCTCGGAGAATGTACTCATTGTCCTCGAACAGAAGTTTTACGTGAATTCTTAATTCAAACCATGGAAGACTATGCGATTGACAATGTGATTTATAGTCAATGGATTGCTGTTCCACGAACTAGCTTAGAAAAATTCTCTCATTGTTCATCCGAATTTGTCGATAATTTCTGTGAAAAAATCACAGCTCTTCTACCACATGATT
Organism: Temnothorax ravouxi; assembly: GCA_030770255.1. NCBI lineage: Eukaryota > Metazoa > Arthropoda > Insecta > Hymenoptera > Formicidae > Temnothorax > Temnothorax ravouxi. The sequence continues at coordinate 34,165 of JASTWP010001802.1, read as the reverse complement.
TTATTGCTAAACAGCAAGCAGCTTTTTTTAAAAGTCTTAAAAATTCTTTGCCGGACAATGAATTTATTGTTATTTGTGATTTCGCTGAAAATTACGCATTTATAGTTCAGAGTGCAGCGCCTGGATTTTATTGGAATAATAATCAGGCTACGGTATATCCAATCGTCGTTTATTTTAGAGCTAACAATAAATTTATGCATAAAAGTTTGGTTATTATCTCAGATTGTATGAGTCATGATGCCGTAGCTGTCCATGTCTACTCAAAAATTGTAAGCGATTTCATCAAAACACTTTCTGAGAATATTTCTAAAATTTATTTATTTCTCAGACGGCGCACCGCAACAGTTTAAAAACTATAAGAACTTTATCAACTTGTATTACCATAAAGAAGACCATGGGATACAAGCTGAATGGCATTTTTTTGCTACTGCGCATGGCAAAGGCCCGTGTGATGGTATAGGTGGTACGGTAAAAAGAATGGCTGCTCGAGCCAGTCTCCAACTTCCTTCTGATCAACAAATAACAACACCACAAGAATTTTTTGAATGGGCGTCACAACCTAATAATTTGCCTAATATTGAGGTTAAATTTTCTTCAAAAGAAGATTACAATTTAATGACAACAAAGCTTCTAGACCGCTTCAAAAGTGCTAAACGTATACCGGAAACACAAAAAATTCATTGCGTTATACCTGATAACAATGGAAATTTAAATGTGAAAATATTCTCTCGATGTAATAATGTAAAATCACATAAGCTAATTAAAAAAAAAAAAATAAATAGTATAAACGTTGTTGTATAATATGGCATAATTTTTAGATATATTTATCATTTATTTTGTTTATTTTTAATTTTTATTTTTTTTATTTACTTTATTTTCAAATAAATCTGATTGCTATTTTCACAGATAATATACGTGTTTTTTTTTTCATTAACTATGTGATTTAATTGTTACATGCTATCCGTTAAAGTTTCCCAATTTATAATATTACATTAAAAGAAAAGTAATTCAATAATAAAAATAAGTAAAATGCAATTAAAAAATAGAAAACATTCAAATTTTCTCTTTATCTATAGATCGAAATTTCAGGATTGCTGTCTATAAAATCAAATTTTTTGATAACCATCGGTAGAGTATTTTATTTAAAAACAATTATTTTCGAAAAAAATGAAGAAAAAGATTTAAAAAATCGAAGTTATTGGAATCCCATTTTCTTATAGGTCTCAAAAATTTCGAAATTAAGTCTAGAATTTGTGAGATTTTTTTGAAAAAAATTAAAACGGTCGCACTGAGAAAAACAAACATTTTTTACTTAAATCCTAAAAAGAAACAGTCATATTGCCCATTAAACATTTTTTCGATATTTTCTTCAAAAAGTTCAGTGAAAAACGAAAAGAAAGACCACCTTATTTTTTACATTATCTTTTTTCTTCTTAAGGTGGTTCTAGCATTTAGGTCAAAATCAGATAGCCCGGAAAATATGGTATTAAATGAAAGGTTAACGTTCCTAGAGTGTGTCTGAAAAATTTCGAATTTTTTTACCGCTTGGTTCCGGAGGTATATGTCCGTAAATTTTGCTAATTTTACATTATGATAATAGGAAAAGGGGGGTCAAATCGCACATTCATGGAATACGTTCATACTTCTCGAGTAGATGAACGAATAAAAAACTGTTTAATCGATGCAATAAACATTTCTAAAGATACTGACGCGACACCAAATTGATTGACCTTACCGTATGTAAATAAAGCGAAATTTTCGACAAACTTTCAGCAACTTTCGACACGACACGAGAGTCATGGCGGCCGTCTTGAGTGGCTGCTTGGCAACGTCGCACGCGTCAGCTGACTCACAAGTCGCGTGTCCTACCATTCTCCCAGCGTTGAATGGAGGTTATAAGGATAACATATCTTTTTCGGCAGTTGTATGAATATATTCACTATCGCGGAATTGTAGAAATTGTGACGTATATTTTTTCTATTTTTATATATTTTATTCTTTACCGGCGTGATCATATTTATAGTCATATCTATATGCACTAATTGAAACACTGAAAGTTTGGTTATGACAATACACTGACAAGCGGCAGGCGCTCCGGCGGCTGAATCGTGACGTTGCCAAATATAAGGTTTCAACTCTAGTCAAATTTGTGACTTTGCTCTGATATTTTCAGTTTATAGCAACGGTTAAATGAGAAAACACCTTACGGAATAATTAATTTAAATGTATGCTGATTTTTACATACTAAATCATTTGTGAGGATCTGGAGTCTGGAAACATCGAGAGCGCTCTCGCGTGTTGGTATACAGGTGACATGCCTCGACCGCATGACCCGTAACGTATTGTATGTGTAGCGGGCCTGTCGAAATACGGGCCGGGGAGTCAGTCGTCTACCGGCCGCCGAACGATAAACGGATAAATGTACTCGCAATGTATTAGAATAAAGTATCTTAGAATAAAGTATCTTACAACTTGGGGGCTCGTCCGGGATTGCGAGTACATGCGGTCGGGTAATCGAGTGATATGAGGCGAGTTTGAAGATGAATTGAAGACGAAGAAGAAGACGATTGAAGAAGAAGTAAAGACGAAGAAGAAGACGATTGAAGAAGAAGTAAAGACGAATAAGGACGATTGAAGACGAAGAAGACGACGATCTAAGACGATTCGGGACGGAAGGTGCGCAGAGCGGTGTACCGAAAATATGAGTAAAGACAGTCGAGCGACGAAGAACGCAAGTGATTTTACGGTGGTCGAGCTAAAGGATATATTAAGATCACTTGGGCAGAGTGCAGGAGGAACGAAGGCCGAGCTGATTGGCAAATTGATGGCGCTGGATCCGGAGGGCGGCTGGATGCGGGCATCTATCAGCGAAGGTGAGAACGATGGCGGAAAGACGAGTGATCTCCGTGGTGGCGATGACGGTGACGGTGGTGATGAGCATGCACGACATTGCTCGACGCCGACGGGATCAAGTGCATCCGCGGACGGTACAATGCAGCGAGAAATGGCGCTTATGCAGAAGGAGAAAGAATTGATGCAGCGTGAGCTCGATCTGACACGGCGCGAGATAGAATTTTTGCGGCGTAACACGGAGAATGCACTTGCGCCTGTGCAAAGACGAGAGGTGTCGCCGAGTATTCCCTCAAGAGCTAACGTGAGCATAATAGCCGAATTACTCAGTCATTTCGATGGAAGTACCGACACGTACGACCAGTGGTCGAAGCAGGTTGCGCTTCTCAAGACGACGTACGGCCTTGATGACAATATGACGAGGGTTCTGATTGGATCACGGCTGAAAGGAAAGGCACTCGATTGGTTCCATTCGAAATCGGAGCATATCGAATTGCCGATCAACCGACTTCTGGAAGAGCTGAAGGCAATGTTTTCTCATCGGCGAAGCAAGGTCGCTATGAGGAAGCAATTCGAAGACCGAACTTGGAGACGGGGCGAGGCATTCAGCGAATATTTACATGACAAGGTAATATTGGCTAATCACGTCCCTGTTCCCGATGGCGAGATTCTTGATTACGTCATCGACGGTATATCGGATCCCACATTACGGGATCAAGCCCGCATGCAGAGGTTCGGATCGACGACAACATTGCTAGAGGCATTCGAGAGGATCACTATTCAACCCAGGGGACAACTGAACGGCGCCTCCGGCGGGAAATTCGACGACAGGAGTTCCAGATTCCAGAAGATCGACGGAAGGGAGGCGCAGAGTAGTGACAGGTGCTATAATTGTGGCCAGCGGGGTCACGTTGGTGCGAAGTGTCCGTCGAAGAGTCGTGGCATAAGGTGTTTTCGCTGTAGCGAATTTGGACACATTGCAGCGAAGTGTCCTAAGAGTCAATCTGCGACAAGAGAGGCAAACACGGCAGAGGGTGTCGGCGATGTTGGGCAGTCGGCTCAAAAAAGATGCTGTAAGAGTGTTTCGTTGTTCGGGTACGATGTAGCTGCGTTGATTGATTCGGGTAGCGATCTGACATTAATGCGCGAGCAGAGTTACATCGAGATAGGCGCGCCGCCCTTACAAGGTGATGAAACTCGATTTCGCGGTATTGGCTCGGGAACAGGCGGAACACTCGGCGAGTTCTGCAGCGAGGTAGGAATAGACGGTCAATCGTATCCAATGACAGTGCATGTAGTGGCGGATCCGCTGATATCGCATGATCTGTTAATCGGAAATGATTTTTTGGACACCGTAGAGACGAATATTAAGAAAGGTAAAATCACAATTTCGAAGCTCGAAGACGATATTACACGCGATTCTAAATTGCCGGAAATTTTTATGATTGATGACGTGCGCAAAGCGAATGAAACTGTAACGTGTGTTGTTAATGAGGAATATAGACAGGACGTAGAACGAATGATTGAAAATTATAAGCCGGTTGCGACGCGCGCGGTCGACGTAAGCATGAAATTAATTTTAAAAGATGACGAACCTGTATATCAACGACCTAGACGATTGCCCGCGGCGGAGAGAGAAGTTTCAGAATACGCCAGCCCGATAGTTTTAGTAAAAAAGAAAAATAGATCGATTAGGCTGTGCGTTGATTACAGGTTAATTAATAAAAAGACTTTCAAGGACCGTTATCCCCTCCCTTTAATAGAAGATCAATTAGACGAGCTGCAGGAGCAGAAATTTTTAATACGCTCGATTTAAGAAACGGGTTTTTCCACGTAGAATTGGAGGAAAGCAGTCGTAGATATACAGCGTTTGTTACACCCGACAGAGATTTGATCGCGGCTAGAGTCGGGATGGTATACATGGATGACCTGATCATACCATCGACTGATTATGCGGGCGGCTTGCGGAGTCTCGAGCTGGTGTTGCGTGCGGCGAGCGAATGCGGACTGGTGTTGAATTGGGAAAAGTGTCGTTTCCTGCAGAAAGAAGTAGAATATCTGGGGTACATCGTGAAGAAAGGGCATATCAGTCCATCAGAAAATAAAACCAATGCCGTAATGAAGTTTCCGGAACCCGCGAACGTCAAGCAAGCCCAAAGCTTCCTGGGCTTGACGGGGTATTTTCGTAAATTCATACCCAGATATTCTCTGATTGCGCGGCCTTTAACAAATTTACTGAGGGAGAATGTGGAGTTTCGATTTGCCGCGAGGGAACGGGAGGCGTTTCAGCAACTAAAAGCGATATTAAGCAGTCAGCCTGTTTTGCGGTTATATAATGTAAGAGCGTATACGGAATTGCATACAGATGCATGTGCGGAGGGATATGGTTCGATCTTATTACAGCGAGATGGCGAGGACAGTGCGCTGCATCCAGTGTACTGTGCGAGCGGTAAAACTTCACCAGCGGAAACGCGATACACCAGCTACGAGCTCGAGGTGCTAGCAATAGTTAAGTCCTTGAAGAAATTTAGAGTGTATTTGTTAGGGATACAATTTAAAATTATTTCGGATCGCGGGACAGCGTTTACGTCGTATGACTTTGAGAGTTATTGTAGGGAAGAGAACATCGAACACGTACTGGTTACCACCGGCGTTCCGAGAGCGAACGGGCAGGTTGAGCGGGTAAATCGTACGGTTATTCCGTTACTGTCAAAGTTGTCCGCATCGAGTCCTGGAGAATGGCATAAATATTTGGACGTGGCACAGAAGCATCTCAATGCGACGCCCGGTCGAAGTACTCGCGCGTCACCGTTCAATTTGATGTTTGGAACACACATGAGACTCAAGGATAATCCAGAGATAAGGGAAATGATCGAGAACGAATGGATAATAATGTTTCAAGAGGAACGCGACGAAAATAGAAGACGGGCCAAAGAAAATATTATGAAGGCTCAACGGGACAATAGAAGAAGCTTCAATAAAAACAGGAAGGAGGCAAGGCGCTATGATCAAGACGAATTAGTTGCAATTAAGAGGACACAAATGAAGCCAGGATTAAAATTCGCGAGGAAATATCTTGGCCCATATCGGATTACAAAAGTCCTACGCAATGACCGATATGTCGTCGAAAAGGTCGGCGAGCATGAGGGACCTAGACAGACCGTAACGGTAGCCGAGTATATGAAGCCTTGGATTCCCTATGATGACGAGTTTTCCGACGAAGAAAATGTAGAGTGAGCGCATCTGAGGACAGATGCTTGACCAGGACGGCCGAGTGTGAGGATCTGGAGTCTGGAAACATCGAGAGCGCTCTCGCGTGTTGGTATACAGGTGACATGCCTCGACCGCATGACCCGTAACGTATTGTATGTGTAGCGGGCCTGTCGAAATACGGGCCGGGGAGTCAGTCGTCTACCGGCCGCCGAACGATAAACGGATAAATGTACTCGCAATGTATTAGAATAAAGTATCTTAGAATAAAGTATCTTACACATTCATATTTGTTACTAGTAACAATAGTTGTTTTTGTGACTTCATATATATATATATATATGGGGCATTCCACGCCAAATCGGACACCATTTGGCTTTTGCATCTCCGATTTTTTTGAAAATTTTTTATGTTTTAGTATTGGTTGAAAGAGGCCTCCATGATTTTTTTCAAATTTTTTTGTCGAACCGTTTTCAAAATATCGATTTTTGAAAAATTACGTTACTTTTTTTTTAAACGCCCATAACTTTACGAAAAATGGGCCAAATGGGACGTTTTTTTTTTTGAAAATTTGTCTTTTTAAACACACTTTTGATAAAAAATATCAAAAAAAAATTTCAAACTGTATTTCTATAAGATTTTCAAATTTTTAACACAAATTGTTGATTTACAAAAAACACGTACTGATCGATTTTCTCCAAAATTTTTTGTAAAAAACTATCATCGATTCCACAAATTTTAAGCCTAAATTTATAATGGGATAATGACGGGATCTATTTTTTTTTCGATTTTTTAATTTCCATCTTTTATTTATCCGTGCTGAAAAATATCTGAAAAGAAAAAATAATTTACACAGGAACTACTATTAATAATTATCTGAGACATAGTGATTACTAAATAGTTTACAAATTGATTTCAGGAAAAAATACAGTTGAATTAAAGCGTTTATTATGCTTGATAAATTTTTTTTTATTAAGTAGCGTTTATTCGATCATTTGTTTATTAAATGATTGAAGATATATGTTTTTTTAAATAAATAACAATGACTGTTGCCGATAAGCCTGAAAAAAAGATTTATATATATTTTTCAGCACGGATCTATTTTTTTTCGATTTTTTAATTTCCATCTTTTATTTATCCGTGCTGTCTAATTCATGTCCTTTTTATGACATCATACTTTCGTCCACAATAGGACGCCAGTTCAAAGTTCAAATATAATATAAATATAATATAAATACACGTCATATAAAGGACATATGACGTCGTGGACGAAATATGATCTTAAATTGACGTCAATAAGACCATGTGTGCTACTTGGGATATTTTCATGGGAAGTGTGTGTGTATATATATATATATATATATATATAAAGTAAAGAATTTTACTTTATATACCCCAAGGGGCCTTAAAGGGCGTTTTGAAGGGACGTACCCAACCCTAACCTCCAATTCATCACTACCTTACTGTTTCCTCCTTTTGGACCAACGGTTTAACGTCTCTTCCGAAAGACGGAGCCCAGTTTTCTCCGCATCTTGCACGGAGGGGCGCGGTTTTTCGGAAAAAAACTTTTCCATGATTCATGGCTCTAGTGGACTCGAACCTGGTTCCTCAGATTACGAGTCTGGCGCTCTACCACTAGACCACACCGCCGCCCTATATATATATATATATATATACTAGCTGGTTACCCGGGCTTCGCCCGGGAGTCGTTTTTCTTAAAACGACTTCATTTGTGTTTCAATATCTTTATTGTGGACAAACATAAGGAGTCGGATTGATTTAAAGACGGTAGTTTAACTTTTCAACATGAATAACACATTTTAGGTGCTTAAGTTTTAAACTTTTTTGCTTAACAATGATCACATATTAGGATCAATTTTCCAAATTATTACTTTCGGATGAAATTGATATTCGTAATTTGAATCATAACTAAATGTCTCTAATTTCAAATCGGACCGCATAAATGATTTCATGGATTAAACATGTCGTAATCCGGTCTTTTTCTACTCAAGTTTCACACTATTGAGTCATTTCCGCTTCTCCGATATTTCATTTACCGATTAGCGACATCATCCTTTGGTTTACCCTGGCGTTTTTTAGGGAATTTTGAGATTGCTCGCTCGCGATGAACACATAACCTCGATTTTTCACTTAAAAAACCAAGGGAAAAAATCGGTAATCGGTAAGTGAAATATATTCAACAGAATATTCAACAGTATAAGTATATTCAACAGAATAAGTAACATTTGTTATTTTGCGTAAAATTCAAAAAATTATCTGTTTCCAGAAAATCGGTAACGAAAAACTACACACTCTATAGCACTCCTCGGAAAATTCTACCCTTATTTCATATACTTGTGGTAAAAATTCGGTCCAATAGTTTTTAAGTTAAAAACGTTCAAACATACACCATCCGTAAGAATTTAAAAAATTAAAAAAATCGGTTTCCAGAAAATAGATAACAAAAAAACTATACACTCTATAGCACTCCCTGGAAAATTCTACCCCTATTTTATATGGTTCTAATACAAATTCAGGTCCAATAGTTTTTAAGTTAAAAACGTTCAAACATATACCACCCGTAAGAATTTAAAAAATTAAAAAAATCGGTTTCCAGAAAATAGATAACGAATAATTTTTACCGCAAGTATATAAAATAGATATGATAAAATAGATGTTAGATATTTCAATATCGCGCTAATTGTCAAGCCATGTTTTGATTATCGTAGTCACTAGCCTCGCTCCCGGTAGCTTATTTCCGTCTTCTTCTATCTGAACCCCTCTCTCCTTCTTCCTGTCTGCCACGTTCTTACCGCTCAGACGCAACGCATGTATCTCTCAGTGAGTTCTGTCTATTCACAATAAATATTCCATTCTTTTGAGGCTTAAACAAGGTCTATTGTTTTCTGTCGCAACCCTGGATAATCCAATAGGTTATGGGCCCAGGAACGACGTCGATCCCAATCGATATCTGAGTCCGTTGCGAATATAACCTAAATCTGGCTGCCACGAGGGATAGAAAATCCGCTGTGTCTGCGGCTATTGTAAAGAGTGAAGTCGAAGAGACTACAGTCACTGAAGTCATGGGTAGCAGTGAATTGAGTTCGAATAAGATTCATTATCTAAGGGAAGATAATTACGAGTCGTGGAAAATACACGCTGAGGCTCTTCTGTGTAATAATGATCTTTGGGAGTACGCAAGTGGAGAGTGTACTTTACCTGACTCAATTGCTGGAGTCGCAGCAGATGCAAGGAAAGCCGAAAGAAAGAAATGGATAAGGAATGACAGAAAGGCCAAGTCTACTCTTTTGTTGGCAATACACCCTGATGAAGTGAAAGGATTGAGTGAATGTGAGACATCGCGAGACTTGTGGTTGAAGCTCGAATCCACGTATGCGTCAAGAGGTCCAGCGAGGAAAGCGACCTTGTGGAAGGAGCTTTGGATGTTAAGACTGCAAGAAGGAGGCGATGTTAAGGCTCACCTAAATCGTCTTTCAGATATCTTGAAGAAACTGAAAGCCATGGGAGTGGTGATAGACTGTGAGTTTGAATCCATTATTGTATTATGCAGTCTACCTCCGTCATACTCAGATTTCAGGTGTGCCATGGAGAGTCGAGACGAAGTAATGCCTCTGGATAAGTTGAAAATTAAAATTCTGGAGGAGACTCAGCTCAGACGTCAAGTAGATTTGGTTCAAGCATCAGGAAGTCTAGCTCTGAATCGTTGGAAGGGTCGAGGGCAGAAGAAGCGGATTCAGCGTGCGGACAACAAAGCGAAGCCGGATGCACCAGAAAAACCGAAGTTTCGATGTTACGGGTGTCAAGGTTATGGACATGCGATAGCGGAATGCCCGAACAAGAAAAAGGAGAAGCAACCTCCGCAAAAGTCTGAGGATTCGAAACAGAAAGCAAATGCCGTCGATGAATCGTATGCTGTATGTTATATGGCGGCACCTCCAGTGTGCAAGCCACTAGATACACAAGGCTGGATCCTTGATAGTGGATGTACGTCACACCTATGTGGCGACGAGCGATTATTTCAAAATCTGGATTCATCAGCGCAAGGGCTGCTAAACCTAGCTAGCAACACGTCGACAGCCATTGACGGAAGAGGTGCTGTAGTCGTCAGGTCATCGGTTCCCCGGGGGGGGGGGGGGGGGGGAGAATGACTAACATCGAGCTGAAGGACACTCTTTTCGTACCGGATTTAAGAAATAACCTGGTTTCGGTTTCTAAGATCACTCAGAGAGGTCATAAGGTGCTCTTTGATAAGGACAGAGCAGTTGTCACTGATGAGAGAGGACACGCCACAATGTTCGCACAACGTAAGGGAAATTTATATTACTTAGATACTTATCATAATCAAGCATTGAGTGCTTTAGGTGCCCAGAAAAACGCTGACTTGAAAACCTGGCACGAGAGAATGGGCCATCTCAATCAAAAGGATTTGATAAAGGTGCTGCATGATGTCTATGGGCAAGGTGGACTCGAGAAGCACTCAGAGGACTTGTCGGCGTGCGAGGTATGCACTCGAGGTAAGATGACTGCATTACCGTTTCCAAAAGGTGCATTACCATGTTCGGAGTTACTGGAAATAGTACACACAGATGTTGTTGGGCCCATGCGCACACAGGCAAGAAACGGTGCCCGGTACTTCGTCACATTTATTGATGACGCGTCAAGATGGTGCGAGTTATATTTCCTAGGAGAAAAATCAGGAGTTCTGGAAGCTTTCAAGCAGTATAAGAGTCACGTCGAGAGAAAGACAGGTAAAAAGACTAAAATATTTACAATCAGATAACGGTAAGGAATACTGCAACTCAGAGTTTGACAGGCTCCTAATACAACTCGGAATAGGACGACGATTAACGGTACCACGAACTCCTGAACAGAATGGGACTGCCGAGAGAATGAATCGGACATTGCTGGATATGGCGAGATGCCTTTTGCTACAGTCAGGATTACCACCAAGCTTTTGGATGGAGGCGATCGCAACTGCGAGCTACATAAGGAATAGGTCCCCTACGGTGGCGCTCGCAGGATGTACCCCATATGAGAAGTGGATAGGAGAGGTACCGACCCTAGACCACATGAGAAAGTTTGGTGCGACTACCTATGTTTTGGACAAGACACAGCCTAAGGATAAGTTTGCGGCAAGGTCAATGAAAGGCATATTAGTAGGATATCCTAGAGAAACAAAAGGGTACAGAGTATGGTTGCCCGATTTGAAGAAAATAGTCATAGCAAGAGACGTGCGAGTCCATGAAAACGAAGAAGAGATACCTTCACATCTGACACCGTTGGAGTTAATCGAGGACGAGGTGATGCCTAACCACGAAATGAACGAGAATCAGAATCAGATAGAAGCTGAAGTTCACAGGCAGGTTTGTGACGCGCAGTCACCTAAAGGTAATCAACCTCAACCTGAAGATCGAGGTGAGACACCAGAAGAAACCGATCAGCGGGACGAGCGTAGCGACGTGGACGAAGATCAAGAGGACGATCGTCAACCCAATGCTTCCCGCCGGGGGCCTGGTAGGCCTAAGATTTTGCGGACTGGACGGAGAGGTCGACCGCGAAAACAATATTCCACGCTTCGTAACAGTGAATCGATGGAGTTATCGGAGGATCTTCTAACTGAAGAACTCGAAGATGATGTCTTCGCAGGGGCTGCGGAATTTTCTCTATGTGAGGCAATGGCGAGCGAAGAAAGAGAAGAATGGGAGGAAGCCATAATGTCGGAAATCGTCAGCTTGATTAAGCACGATACGTTCGAAATCACGGATAAGCAGGGACATCAGAATGTCATTGGCTGTAGATTTGTTCTGACTAATAAATACCGCCCTGATGGAACGATTGAAAGGCGGAAAGCCAGACTAGTAGCTAAAGGGTATAGTCAACGATACGGGGTGGACTATGAGGAAACTTTTGCACCGGTCGCACGCCTGGAATCCATCAGATTTCTTATGGCACTATCTGTGGAGTATGGCCTGAAGATACATCAACTCGATGTGGTAACTGCATACTTAAATGCTCCGCTACGTGAAGAAGTAATTATGGAAGTTCCTGGCATGCTGGAGAAAGTGCTGCAGAAGATCATCGTGAGTGCGAAAATAGAATCAACGGTTAGAGAGAAGGCAAGCAATATGTTGAGAAAGATATGCGCCGGGAGGAATGTATGTCGATTGAAAAAGGCTCTATATGGACTTCGACAAGCCGGACGAGATTGGCATGAAGAGTTAAAGCAAAAACTGCTAAGTATGGGACTAACGCCCGTAGCTGGAGAGCCCTGTATGTTTGTCTTACATCGTAACGGGGATATACTTGTTATCACACTTTATGTAGATGACATATTAATAGCTGCAAGGGATGTTAGCTGGGTAAATGAGATTAAAGTTGAACTGACCGATAGTTTTGAAATTAAGTATCTTGGTCTTGCAAAATTCTGTCTAGGTCTTGAAATTCACCAGGAAGCTGAATCCATTGCGGTTAACCAGCGTGGATACACCCTGGACATCTTGAAACGCTTTGGGATGGACCAGTGCAACAAGGTGGCTACTCCTGCAGAAGCAAGTCCTAAGAGAAAACCGGAGGAGACGAATGTCTCAACTACAGGTAAATGGCCGTATCGAGAATTGATAGGCGCTCTTATGTACCTATCAGTCGCTACGCGGCCGGATATCTCAAACACTGTCTCAAGACTGGCACAATTCACGAATGAGCCCCGAGATCATCATTGGCTGGCTGCCAAGCGAGTTTTAAGATATTTGGCAGGAACATTGGACCTCGGGCTGTACTTTAAGAGGACGGGACGACCAATGTATGGATACTCAGATGCTGACTTCGCGAACGATGTAACTGATCGGAAATCCTACTCCGGATATGTTTTCCTATTCGGCGGGTCTGCAATCGCTTGGAGGTCACGGAAACAACGAACTGTCTCCTTATCTTCCACGGAGGCAGAATACATCAGTCTGAGTGAAGCGGTGAAGGAAGCCATCCATCTTCAGGGTTTGTTCGAGGAGTTGAAAATCGCAGGATCGAGCGGGTCTAAAATTTACATTGACAATAGGGGTGCCGAATGTATTGCCAAAAATCCAACATCACACGATAGAGTGAAGCATATAGACGTCCGCCACCACTTTATCAGAGAGAAGATTGCAACAGGCGAAGTGCGGATAGAGCATGTTCCGACGAATGATATGTTGGCGGACATCCTTACAAAGCCGCTGGGAAGACCACAACACGAAAAGTTCGTGCAAGGAATGGGAATGAGGACAATCCAGGAGAAGAACAAATATGGACATGCCAATTAAGGGGGCGTGTTAGATATTTCAATATCGCGCTAATTGTCAAGCCATGTTTTGATTATCGTAGTCACTAGCCTCGCTCCCGGTAGCTTATTTCCGTCTTCTTCTATCTGAACCCCTCTCTCCTTCTTCCTGTCTGCCACGTTCCAGAAAATAGATAACGAATAATTTTTACCGCAAGTATATAAAATAGGGGTAAAATTTTCCGGAGAGTGCTATAGAGTGTGTAGTTTTTTGTTATCTATTTTCTGAAAACCGATTTTTTTAATTTTTTTAATTCTTACGGGTGGTGTATGTTTATACGTTTTTAACTTAAAAACTATTGGACCGCGAATTCGTATTAAAACCATATAAAATAGGGGTAGAATTTTTCGGGGAGTGCTATAGAGTGTCTACTTTTTCGTTATCTATTTTCTGAAAACCGATTTTTTTAATTCTTTTAATATTTAAAAATAAAAAATTAAAAAAATTGGTTTCCAGAAAATCGGTAACGAAAAACTACACACCCTATAGCACTCCTCGGGAAATTCTACCCCTATTTCATATACTTGTGGTAGAAATTCGGTCCAATAGTTTTTAAGTTATTAACGTTCAAACATACACCACCCGTAAGGATTTTATATAATAGTATATGTATATATATATATATATATATATATATATATATACCTATATATATCAATAATATATATAATAATCAATTTAAGGTCATATTTTGTCATAAAAAGGACATGAATTAAACGTCATTTTAAGATCGGTACACGACAATTTTATTTTCATTTTTTGAGTTTTTTTAAATTAAAACAGATCCAATCAGCATAGAAGCTTGCAAGACATTGCAAGAACGTTACAAGTTGCAATGTAATGTTGTAAAGACAATTACAACATTTCGTTAAAATATTAGAACAACATTGCAGAAATATTATAAGAATAATTGAAAATATAGTAATATAACTTACTCTGTGAACATATAAGTATAGGTAAACTATGACAGTTCTACCCCGGGAGCTCCGAGGGGTGGTGAGGGGCGGGGGGTACCGCGGGGGGGATACCGCGGGGGGGGATACCGCGGGGGAGGGGGAGGGGGGTATCGCGTTTTCATGCGTCGCGGGGAGGGGGAGGGGGGGACCGCGTTTTCATGCGTCGCGGGGGAGGGGGAGGGGGGACCGCGTTTTCATGCGTCGCGGGGGAGGGGGAGGGGGGTATCGCGTTTTCATGCGTCGCGGGGGAGGGGGAGGGGGGACCGCGTTTTCATGCGTCGCGGGGTGAGGGGACCGCGTTTTCCGGCGCCGCGGGGTGAGGGGACCGCGTTTTCGTGCGTCGCGGGGGCGGGGAACCGCGTTTTCGTGCGTCGCGGGGGCGGGGGACCGCGTTTTCGCCGCGCCGCGGGGTGATTGCGTTTTCGCCGCGCCGCGGGTGAGGGGCGACCGCGTGCAACGGCCGCGGCGGTCCGCGTGACGTCACCCGCTCGCGTTCCCGGCCCCCGTTCGCGCGCGGTCCCTCTCGCTCCCGGCCCCCGTTCGCGTTATCTCCCCCGTTCGCGCGCGGTCCCTCTCGCTCCCGGCCCCCGTTCTCTCGCGCCCCTGTCCCCCGTTCGCGCGCGTCTTCTCGTTCGCGTTCTCTTTCCCTCGCGCGTTCTCGCTCACGATCGCGTTTTCTCGTTCGCGTTTTCTCGTCTTCGCAAACGATATTTAATCGTTTAGATTTTTGCAATATTTAATTTCTAATATTACATTTAAGTAGACGAAGACAGCTTAATTCTAATGACAAGGAATGGGAAATGAAAAGGAAAAATTGTTTAAACTTTTTATCATATTATATGCATTTATTTCTCATGTAGCGCATTATACACAATAGTATCTAAAGCGTAGACTAATAATTCACAATCAATAATTGAATTTTTATCGTAAAATTCACGCAAGATTCTAACTGCATTACATTTATCGATGATACAATTTTGGCGTAAAATGCTTACAAATTGTTTAAATTTTTCACTTACGCCATGAACATTTTGGCATAGTTGAAAATACACATTCTCGACGCAATGTTCTAGTTCGAACAGGAAGAGTACGGTTGACTGGTTTCATGTATAAGCTGGTATCGCACGACGTCAATTTTATAATATCTGCGTCGCATATTTTAACAAGCTCCAGATCTCGAAACGCTAACGATGATGGCGCCGGTGACTGCACGAGTCGCTGTATATCTGCACGTTTTTCGATGAGAGCCGTCCACGTTGCATGAGGCAGAATTATCCGATTGCCTCGGTTATCACCAATAAGTATGTCCACAGAGGACATAGGTCCCGCGCTGATTCCAACATCCAAAAATTTGTATGCTGTCGATGTCAGGGCAAATCTCCTTCCCAAAATACGTGGCGTGTGGCAGGGTTTATCAAAACTGAAAAAATACAAATATATGTACAAATGTATATATACAAATGTATATAATAAAACCTTTTTTTTTTGCACAAGTATATACGAAAATTAGCGGTACTTACTCATTGTGCTGTTTCTCGCACGGTTCATCTTGAATCGGAACGTAGTAGTTCATGATCGATGTGGCGTAGGTAATAACTCCAGATCGAATGGGATACAAACATTGGCGGACCTCTTTCTATTTGGCACCCCCCTCCACACTGTATACAGTAGTCGTTTCCAATAGGCAGATCTCTCCAGATAATCCCATGTGTTGATCCTTCATTATAAACTTTACGAAGACTGCCACGAACCATACACCAACATGTTTTAACGTATGAGTCCAGAAAATCCCAATCATGTTCAATTCTAGCGAAATGCCATACAGAATGCGTGGGACACTGTGTTTTATTGCCAGTAAGCACGTTTTGAAAACCGGCCTCTCTGCCACGAAGCAAACGCACCATCGACGAGCAATAGCGTCCGTCCGTTCCCATACTCTCTTTTTACAGGTATATCAATTCTCAACTGCGCGAGTAACTCTCGACTGCGCGCTACAATCCTCGCAGACCATTTATACGTACACAAAAATGCGAATCATGCAAATAGCGCCAATGTACGGCTGCTGCATGGTGACCACCACCACAATCCACATAAATGTCAAATCGTTGTCAAGAACATGATGAGATCACCTCATCGGACAATAGCATCAAATATTGTTTTTTCAAGACGTGTCTCGCGATGATTTCATCGAACACGTGCAAAACTGCAAATTTCGCATTTTTCGGGTCGATGTACGGCTGCTGCATTGATACAGATCAAATCACCGAAAGTCACGTTATTGTTTTCAAGACGTGTCTCGCGATGATTTCATCGAACACGTGCAAAACTGCAAATTTTGCAATTTCGCATTAGTCAATGGTACATTATTGATATCAAGAACATACGTGTCTCACGATGATTTCATCGAACACGTGCAAAACTGCAAATTTTGCAAATAGCGCCGATGTACGGCTGCTGAGATAAAATTAAATATGCTAGCAAACGATGCATCATTAGTAGAATAAAAATTGACGAATCTGGGGGGGATACGCTCAGTAGTCGAGAATTGGAAGTCGTGAGTAAGATCGTGCAATAATATGGAGCAAGAGTTGTTGGAGCAATCCGCCCTTTTAAATTCGTGGGAAGAATTTGCCACGTGGGAGCAACGATGCGACGAGTTTATCGAATCGTTGGAAGAACAAAGCCGAATTAAACGGCCACGATTATCGATCGGTCTCAAACAGTCGTTGATTGCTTGTATCGCACGACTCGAAGGTTTGAAAGACTCGGTACGTCAACGTTTCGTGCATGTGGGTGCCGGATACAGTGCGAGTGAGACAGGACTCAGATGGCGCGAGATAGATACGGCTTTTGAAAGTCGTATACTGACCGGTGTGGTGATAAATTCCAAACACATCGACCCACGTCAATTTCTCAAAGATGCGAGAGACATTGTACTCATTCATGTGCGGAACGTCATGCAACGACACGACAATGTAAAGATAAACACAATGTTTAATGGTGAATTTGTTGCGGGTGACAAACGCGCGAATAAAAGTATCGCTACGAGAAACAGTGAACTCTTTCGTATGTCCGATCTGCGCGAGTGGTACAAGCGACGCGTTATCGAGCCTACCCTAGCATCGCTGGAGGAATTCCAGGAACGTGATAGCGGATGGGCGTTGTCGCGTATACTGAATATCAACTTATACAAAGTAATGTAATAATATATTTGGCCGTACGAAATATTGAATGTTAATGCTATAGATAAGACGTGTTCTCTCTGCAAAAAGAATTCGCCATTATCCTTCCAAGTCTATCTCGCGCGCGGAATTTAATTGAATAGACAGTTTCTTGGATATTTTCCAGGATATCAAGTACCTACCATTTCTACACTAAAATAAAATAATGAAAAAATTTCGCAAGTGGAAATAAAATATAAATACGAATGATGCGCGATCAATGACAGTTAGTCTCAAGCAGCGACGATGTTCTAGTGGCACACAAGTACATATATAAATGTATACATCAACTTAAGATGATAGAAATAAATTATCATAAATTTATTGTAAAAAAGTTTTAACATAAATCGATAAGTGAATCACGATAACGGAAGCGTTAACAATTAAATGATCGGGTTTGTTAGATTGGGCACGTATTACTGAATTTTTCGACACGTGCAATTATTTGAACACGTCTTCCAACGAGATTTCATTTTTCCAATATTCCTCCGGCATAATTGTATATATTTTCACCATCACATTTCACATTTAACCTCAGTGCTGATTCGATATCTAGAAGGCTCTTCACATATGTCCACAATCCATCTTGCCAAGATGATGCTATCTGTCGCAAAGACTTGCGTATATGGCACGTTATAATACACCTGCGCGGAAAATATTTCTCTATATTTATTTACATACAACAAACAGTTAAGTCTATGGACACGAGGAAAAAACGAGTCTTTGTTCACATTTAACGTTCACGATGATGATATTCGTGTTATGCACGATGCTTCTGTCGAAATCGAGGAATCACATGGCGGAAAAGTTTTATTTAGGTATTTATCATTAAAAGAATACTTTGTATAATTCTCTTTTATATTATTTTTTAATTTTTTTTTATTAGATTATGGTACAAGATGAGCAAACACATTTTTCCATTGAGTAGATGGGAACCTTTTGATCCAACGAAAAAGTTACGACAAATATACAGTGTCGGATAAAAATAGGAAGAAAGATAAAATTTAATAAACTTAGATTCAACGAATTGTCCAATTTCTTTTAAAGGATTCAGATTCAAAAGACTGTAAATATTATAAATAACTTTGTTTCATCGTACAATTGATTCATTATACAACAGATTGTAATGTGTATATATAATATATATATATACACATACACATATATATATTGTAGCTACATTGTATTTTAAAGACTGTGATTTTAATTCATTCAGTTATGTGATAATATTTAATCCATTTACTCGATTATGTAGCTCTACTAAATTACAGTCCTTTGAATCTGAATACTTTAAACGTAATTGGACAATTCGTTGAATCTAAGTTTATCAGATTCTGTCTTCCTATTTTTATCTGACACTGTATACTTGTCGTAACCTTTCATTGGATCAAAAAATTCCCATCTACTTGCTGGAAAAATGTGTTTGTTTCTTTCATACCATAATCTAATGAGAAATAACATAAAAGAGAATTATACAAAGTATTCTTTTAATGATAAATACCTAAGTAAAACTTTTCCGGCATGTGAGTCCTCGGTTTCAAAAGAAGCATCGTGCATAACACGAATATCATCGTGAACGTCAATGTGAACAGGGGCTCGCTCTTTCCTCGTGCCTAATTGCAATATTACATACATTAAAATATGCCAACATTGTGATATTGCTTCATAAGTTTTATCATTTAGTATCTTTACCTTAGTTACAATAAAATCGTAAAACGTATAATGGTGCAGTAATATAAGAACCTCCTCAACATATATTAACTGATCTGCCATTACTGTTTTAAGCTCGTTGAATTCACGCCTCAGAACTTCTAAACATCTCTGAAGAAGCTGATAGAATTACCTGTATCTGAAAATTTAATTTATGCAGCAGAACATTATATATCACACCAATGTTACTCCAAAAGTGACACTGGAGTATCTCTAAATCACTGAGACATTCACCTTTTTTCATTGTAACACTCCAACGATGGCCAGATCCATCCCAATAACTGAATGTGACCTCAATTTCTTCTTCCTTCAACGCGTTCTGCTTTTTAGCCCATTCTTGCCTCAATTCTTCCCTAAGTTTATTTTCGTCCTCCTCCCTTTTCCTATCCGGCAAGAAACTTGTATCTACATCTGGATTTTTTTTAATCTTCTTAATCGCGGGGCCATCAGATTGCACATTTTCTGACTATGGAGATTTTTCGGCATTGTCTTCGTCAAAAGGCATCTCAGCTTCATCTTCGTCTTAAATCACATAACATTCAGAGCACTGGACAGAAATCATATATGTATATATATATATTTACGTCAAACCGCATATATAACATCGTGTTATTTTTACATTTAGGAAAATTATTTCGCAGTTAAACTTGCATACATAGGGAACTTTCCAGCAAGTGACACAAGCCGACACAAACGTCGTTCTATCTTTCTTTTTTGGCAATGAGTAACAAAGATAAAACGATACCTGTGTCGACTTGTGTCGCTTGCTGGAAAGCTCCCATAAGTGAATCTCGCGTTTTATGTAAAATTTGTAAGAATCCGGTAATCTGACCTATACTACGTTTACGCGAGCGTTACTTAATTCTGTAGTAACTTACGAACGATACGATAATTCCTCAGCATAAACGGGAGATTTTATAGTAACTACGATAATATCGTTCGTATAAGTTACTACAGAAGTAATATTCACGTAAACGTAAACTATTATAATTCCTGTCACATGCACTTAGTCGCGTAAAAGAGTCACGGTGCGGTCTCACTTCGCGTCGTATAACAATAAGATAGGATAATTACATGTAAATATAAAACAATTACCTTGAACAGAAAAAATATTAATTGTCGCGTCGCGTATAAAGAGTCACGGTCGGTCTCGCTCCGCACGTACTTGACGCGGGACACTACCGTGTTAGGTTAGGTTAACTGTGTGACAGCGCGCTGTCCACACTGTCCGCACTGTCCGCACTGCGTGCAGTATGGTGCAGTAGTATATGACAGCGCGCTAAACGCACTGTCTGCACTGCACTGCACTGCGATACTAACGCCGCTGGCCGCCAGTGTCGAAAAAGTGAAAGTGACATTTCTCTGTTATACGTATGTTATTAAAATGTTACAATCGGCGTTAGGAGGAGGAGGAGGAGGAGTATCTTAATATAAAATTTTCACATTTCGACTTTTGCTCGCAATATCTCCGCTCGTAGGGCACGTAGCGGAAAAATGAAAAGAACGGACCCCCCCCCAAATCGACCCCAAGCTATCGATCAAGCCTATTTAGAACTTGATCCGTTCACTCGTTATCGAGATCTCAACATCTCGAGTACTTGCAAATCGTCGCGTCGCGTAAAAGAGTCACGGTTGGTCTCGCTCCGCGTGTACTTGGCGCGAGACACTACCGTGTCTCTTGATTGACTGTTAACGTAAACAAGTACAATCCATTGCACGCGGGGTGTTTTGTGGAAATACCGCGAGAAATTAAAAAGAAGAAAGCGGTGATAAACGTGCGATCAACGGACAATGCATGTTTCGCATGGTCAGTGACGGCTGCTCTGCATCCAGCCCAAAGACATGCAGAACGTGAGTCGTCATATCCACATTACACGTCGGTGCTAAATCTTACAAACATTAAGTTTCCAATGACGTTGGATCAAATTAAAAATTTTGAAAATTACAATGACATCTCCATCAACGTGTACGGCACCAAGAAAAAAAACGAGGAACTTGCTATCGTGCCAATACGGCTCACCGACAGAAAGATGGACAGGACATGTAAATCTGCTGTACGTGCATGACGACAACGTGGGACACTTTGCATGGATCAAGAATCTATCCCGTCTCGTGAGCTCGCAACTGAGCAGGCACGATGGTCGGAAATACTTTTGCGATCGGTGAGTATACGTCCTTAATAAATAATAAAAATAAATCTTACTTAAAAAATATATAAAAAATTTCATTATTTACAGATGTTTACACTATTTCTACACGAGCGAGAAATTGGAAGCCCACACCGTCGACTGTCTGGAGATGAACGACTGCGCGATCAAGTTACCGAGCGATAACGACAAGTGGTTGGCCTTTAAGAATCACAACAGGAAGGAACGAGTTCCGTTTATCGTATACGCCGACCTGGAATGTACCCTGGAGAAGATGGAAGCTGATCCGGAAACGTCCAGGTACACGTATCAACATCATCGCGTGTTTAGTATAGGGTACTACGTGCGTTGCTCGTACGACGACTCGTTATCAATGTATCGGTTTCGTCGCGATAAGGATTGCGTCGCGTGGTTCGCCGAGGAGCTAAGACGTTTAGCTCACGATGTAAAGACAATCTTGTCCACTAATTTGCCCATGGCGGATTTCACGCGAGACGAGTGGGAAAAGTTTAACAGCGCAACGCACTGTCACGTGTGCGAAAAACCGTTCGAGCCAGACGAGCCAGACAACGTGCGAGTACGCGATCATTGTCATCTGACCGGTCAGTACAGAGGTCCCGCGCACTCAAACTGTAACTTAAATTATAAAGATTCGCATTGTATTCCGATAGTTTTTCATAATTTATCAGGCTACGACGCGCATTTTATTATAACGGAAATAGCAACAGCGTACGAAGGACATGTAGATTTACTCCCAATTACAAAAGAGAAATACATTTCGTTTACGAAAAACGTTAAAAGCACCGAAGATAAAGATAAGAAAACTTGCGTTAAATTGCGATTTATCGATTCGTACAAGTTTCTCACCGCTAGTCTCGACAAATTGGCATCTTATCTTAGCAAGGATAAACTGCGAATATTGCAACGCGAATTTTGTAAATTATCCGCAGAAAATTTTGATTTGTTGACACGAAAAGGCGTATTTCCGTACGAGTACATTGACTGCGTCGAAAAGTTGGAGGACTCGTGCTTACCATCGCGCGACTCGTTTTACAGTTCATTGACAGGTGACACCGTATCCGAGAAGCGATTACGCGCACGCCGTCAACGTCTGGCAGCGGTTCTCCATTCGAACGCTCGGTGACTACAGCGATTTATATCTCAAAACCGATGTCTTGCTGTTGGCCGATATCTTTGAAAATTTTCGCGATAGCTGCGTCGCGAGTTATGGACTCGATCCCGCCTATTATTATACTCTACCGGGTTTTACGTGGGATGCTATGTTGAAGCATACACGTATCAATTTCGAATTGCTCACCGACATTGACATGGTCATGTTTATCGAACGCGGTATACGCGGCGGTTTGAGCCAATGTTCGAACAGATACGCGCTGGCCAACAACAAATACATGCAGTCGTACGATCCAGCGAAACCATCATCGTATCTGATGTATTTTGACGTAAACAACTTATACGGCTGGGCAATGTGTCAACCATTGCCATATGCAGATTTTCAATGGGTCGACGACGTAACCAATTTTAATGTTATGGATATCGCGTTGGATTCCTCGATAGGCTACATTCTCGAAGTCGACTTGGAGTATCCGCAACATCTTCACGACGCGCACACTGACCTACCGTTCTGCCCAACGCGCGATAAACCACCCGGTAAGCTGCAGAACAAGCTCCTCGCAACATTATACGATAAGAAACGTTATGTAATACATTATCGCAACCTGCAGCAGTGTACTCGTCACGGTCTTCGTATATCAAAGATTCACCGCATATTGAAATTCGCGCAATCTCCATGGCTTCGCGATTATATTGAACTAAATACGAAATTTAGAACATTGGCCAAGAATGATTTCGAGAAAAATTTATACAAATTGATGAACAACGCTGTGTTCGGCAAAACCATGGAGAATGTGCGGAATCACGTTGACGTGCGACTCGTGACTCATTGGGAGGGTAGATACGGCGCGGAGGCAATGATCGCGAAACCGAATTTTCATAGCCGAAGCGTCTTTTCGGAGAATTTAGTAGCGATAGAAATGCGAAAACTCGAGGTGAAGTTCGACAAACCAATCTACGTGGGTATGTGCATCCTCGATATATCCAAGACATGTTTGTACGAATTTCATCACGAGTACATGTTACCGTTGTATCGCGAAAAGTGTAAAGTCACGTACACTGATACTGACAGTCTCATTTATCACATCGAGTGCGACGATGTGTATGACACCATGAAGCGCGACATTAATAGATTTGACACTAGCGATTACGCGGTCGATAATGCGTACGGTATCCCACTCGCCAATAAAAAAGTTCCGGGTTTGATGAAAGACGAAAACAACGGCGCGATAATGACTGAATTTGTCGGGCTTAGAGCAAAGATGTACGCCTTGCGAGTGAACGGTAAGAAAGATACGAAAAAGGCTAAAGGTGTTAAGAGTAACGTCGTAGCCAGGTCGATAACGTTCGACGATTACACGCGATGTCTGCGCGACGAAATTGAAATGACGCGACAGCAGGCTTGCATAAGATCCAAACAACACGAGGTGTACACCGTGTCCGAAACGAAAATAGCACTAAGTCCGTACGATGATAAACGCTACATTATACCCGGTTCTACCGAGACGTTGCCATGGGGGCATAATAAAATACCTTAAATATATATTGTAATTACATTTAGATATTTATGAAAATAAATGACTCATTTGTATGTATAATATGTTTTTATATTGTAATAAATTTTTTTACAATACATTATTCTTGTGTATCCACGAATTGTGTGAATTATCAAATCCTAACCACTTTACATAAACCTCATCCCCCCTTTTGCGCAAAACTTTTTCAACGAGATACACGTCGGGATTAGCAACGCGATGTAACTCGTATTCGTAGAAGCCGCCGGCGACGGGTTTTCCGCAGGAATCTTCCAACAGATACGTCACGGGATTAGTTTTCTGCACTTTGACGATTTTAAACACCTCCGTGGTCCAATTTGGCGTGTATCCTTTCTCGAAGATTGTCTTGAATTTACTCACGCGTACCGAGTCGCCTACTTTGAATCGCGCGGGAGCAGCGATCTTTACGTGACTGTACACCGTTGTTAGGAGCTTGTCGGCGATCGCGGGGGTAACATCGATAGGTCGCATGCCGATAGTTCGATGCTTTCGCGCGTTGTAATCCGATACGAGACCCGGCAGCGAGTCGATCCATTTGTAATTTCCATTGAGCGTAAACATTTTCCACATGTCGTTCTTGAGCGTGCGATTGAATCGTTCGACGACCGATGCCTTCATTACGGAATAGGTCGAATAGTGATTGATATTATGTTTCTTCAAGAGTTTCTGCACGTTTGCGTTGTAAAATTCTTTGCCCTTGTCAGTCTGCAGATTTTTCGGACATCTTCCGCTGTCTCGAATTATTTTCGCAATCGCCGTAGTAACCTCGGTTCCGCTCTTGGCCTTGAGCGGTACGGCCCATGCGTGCTTACTCAGCACGTCGATAACGGTGAGTATGTAGTGGTAGCCTCTGTTGAATCGCGTGTATGGGCGCATCTCGACCACATCCGCCTGCCACAGGTCATCGTATCCGCGCACTATGACGCGTCTTCGCGAAAAATTTCTTCTCGCAGGAGCGTGTAATTCTTCCACCAGCCTCCGTTTCTCAGTTGATTGCTTCTTACTAGCCATGACGATGACGCGCAACTGACGCAGAGATCAGATGTACGTTCTTATCTATTCGCGATGATACGCGATAATTACTTCTTGAATCATCTTTTGAAGTTCGTTTAAAGGTAATTTGCACGTCATTCTGGAATGCAACCATCTTTCTCTCGATTTCATCCTGCCGATCTTTCAAAATTTGCACGCTCTGCTGCACGTAACGTTTATTGGCGGCATCGCCATCATCTACAGGCGGCGCTATCCGTCGAATCTTGCGCGATTTCGCGTCAAAGTCGGTGGCGACCACGCAAAGAGCGTTATCGCGCACGTAATTTCTGATTAATCCTCTCCATTGATAGTACGGTTCCGCACCGCCTCTTCCGAGCGATATACCAAACTTGTTGATCGGCATTTCGATGTTGATTGAATGACTCGCCGACGCGCGGTTTAATTTATAATAAGTCCAGCCTCGCGAAGTTCCTCGATAATCGACAGGATCTCGTTATCGTGACCGGTGTGACCGGCAAGGCGCGAAGCTTCGAGCAATCGGAGACGATCTACAAGCTCGTTGGGATCGTCCCAATGAACATAGTCGATCTTGTTGTCGTTTAATGTCATGGCACGCGGTATACCTTTTCCAGCTTTTTTACCCGACATCAGCGGTGCAATTATATGATCGATCTTGTTGCCGTTTAATGTCATGGCACGCGGTATACCTTTTCCAGCTATTTTACCCGAAATCAACGGCGCGATTATATTTGTGTATTTGGGTCCTCTGTTGCCATTTATTTGAGCATGAGCATCGTAATTGCGTTTATGAGCACTCGTCGTCAACAGAATGCTCTTGTATGTTTGCATGTCGTCCTCCGTGTAGATGTCGTAATCGGGAAGTTTCTTAAAGATCAACTCGTAAAGACCGCGTGTGCCAGCGTATCGTGTGCCGTTGATAATTATGTTGTCCGCGTTGTCCACGTCAAAACGTTTATTACCTAGCATCATTCCATCGTTGCTGAAATAAACGCCGTATACGGTGTCTATACCGCTTTCTTGATCGCCACTGAGAACTGCCCCGACGTACTTATGGCTCAATGGACCCAAGCGATCTCGCAACATTTCTCGACCCTCAGATGTTTGCAACTGCTCCCGAACAGACGTCACGAGTGAGTCATCCGTGGTTTCGAAAACATCCTCGTTTGCGAGTGATTTGACCATTGGGGGTTGCACGGAAGGCGCTGAGGTTATCGGTGGTTCATTCAATGAATCTTTCGATTTACGCGGTTGTAAAATTTTGGATATTTCGCTCAAATTAGATGGCATATTTATCGATCGTTTCAACGTAACCGGAGTTGAAGCCATTACAGAGTCGTTAAACGAGGCGTTTGGTCGTTTTCGTTTGAGCTTTGGCTCTTCGTCTTCCCACGCCGTTTCATTCTCAATCTTTGACACATCAGATTCCTTGCCAACGGTGTTTTCGGCAATCTGCCTTAGAGGCTCGATGATGGGCTTAAAGTGTCTCTCCAACGCGATATCTTCCTCCATTTTACCCGTTTTCAAGGCGTGATACTTTTTGCGAATCGAATTGCTCGTTTTTCGCAATTTGATTTGCTATCCTCTCGCGCTCTCTAATCTCCTCGCCGCTGTCCATGTTGCGATAACGTTGTTCAATCGACTGCGTCGACGACAACTAAGCACGTTTCGGTATCGCAAAGTCGTTAAATCCTTTTCTGTATCGACCATTCGAAATCGCGCTGTCCTTGTCTATCACCACAAATCCATACTTTTGCTGCCAACATGTATGACACAATTTACTGAAATCATCGTAAGACATATCTGTGTTTACGTGATCGTTGTATACGTGTTTCAGATTGGTACCATCCTGTTTAAACAGAATCAATAAATTCGCGTTGTCTCGTATCAGATGCTTCGGTATCTTTGCATACGTCTGACAAAGATAGAAGGAGTCAACGTGCGCGTGCCGGCCCATTGCAAAGTATTCTCTTATCGTATCCTGCTTGTCGCACGCCACGTCATCAAAGATAAAAATAGAATTCGGGAGCGCCTCGCTCGGTGGAATGACGTCACTGTTATTCGAAAACGTAAAGTAGCCAATCTCTTCTATCGGTGTTAGTATATTCTCCAAATATCGATATTTCGGTTGTTGCAACGATTTCGAGTACACATACACGTTCTCGAAACGTACACCGTGCGGACTTTCCAGCAAGCTTATCAAGACGTTTGTCTTGCCGCAATTCGACGGACCGCAGATGATACCGCGTATAGAAATCGGTAGCACGTCTCCATGTTTGCGTACCTCTTTCGTTAACTGTATCCTATCGTCAAAGTTTGTCACTTTGATCGTCCGCGATTGTCGTACGAACCGCATTTTACCTCCCCTCCACAACGAATGAAAAACAGTATCGAGAAAGCTGGCCTATTTATAGAGGCGCGTAGAGCTGAGATGCTCAGTCTTTAAAATGTTTTTGCTCGTGTCGGATAACAGCGATATTTACGATTTAACCGCCGAGCAGTTGAAGTATATACCAAAGGTCATTCTACTACGACAGTTTTATAATTACATAGATTACTTGTGGGATAAGCTTCCCGAACATATCAAGGCAGATTCGGAGGTTCAGCAATATCGTCGCTGTTTAAAACATTATAATTTGCCGAGTCAGCAAACGCACATCGACGGTCCGCCACCGTTGATAAAAAACTGCGGCGAATGCCGCCGAAGATAGGTCGAGGTCTGCTGAATCGCGCGATAAATGCGCTTCCGATCGAATTACATATCCCCGGCTATCAATTTTGCGGTCCGGGAACTCATTTAGAAACACGATTGGCAAGAGGTGATCGGGGTATCAATCCATTGGACGCAGCGTGCCGCGAGCACGACATAGCCTACTCGCGTAGCAACGATCTCGCAGAACGACACGTGGCAGACAATATACTCGCCGCGAAAGCGCGAAAACGTGTCACCGCGAACGATTCGACTCTCGGAGAGAGAGCTGCAGCTACAGCCGTCTGGGCGGCCATGAAGGCTAAAACGAAACTCGGTATGGGTTTGAAAACGAAGAAAAAGAAGAAGAACAAGCGAATACTTCCGGTAGCGAAACGCGGCGGTATCCTACCGATCCTGCCGTTGTTGGGGGTTCTCGGTTCGTTGGTCGGTGGAGCGGCGGGAGTCGCAAAGGCCGTGAATGATAACAAAGCCGCGCGACGTCAGCTGGAAGAGATGCAACGTCACAATCGCGCCATGGAAGGTCACGGACTTTATCTCGCTCCGTACAAACGCGGACGGGGAGTCTCGAGAAAAAAAAAAACGTCGAAGAGACTCTAAAAATCCCCAAGGGTGTAACTACCAACGTGCAATTGCAACAACTTGCAAAACGTATGCGCATTCCATATTTTAGAGGTATTTTCATGCGCGACTCGTTACCGATCGGCGGTATACGTCGAAACGAGAGCGGTATCGTGAATTTGGATAATGCTGAGGGACCCGGTACTCACTGGGTGGCGTACGCGAAGAGAGGAGATCGCGTCCATATATTTCGACAGTTTCGGCAATCTTCGACCGCCGAAAGAATTGGTGCGATATTTCGAACCGAGCGTGACGAAGATAGAGTACAATCGCACGCCTTTTCAGCGCTACGATCAGAGCAATTGCGGACAACTGTGTCTGCGCTTTCTACAGTCGGTTGACAATCAATTTAAAGACCGGCGTTACGATGTTTAATCTCAGTATTCGTTCAAACATGTCACTGACATTTACGCTCACCGGCAAGAGCAGCATCCTCGCGGTGAGCTACTTTCCCGCCGTGGATTTGAGCGATGGCGATTACGAGCTCGGTCTGACAGATTTTGAAACCTATAACACGATACCGAATGTAAATTCGTCGAACAATAAATTCTACTATGACGATGACGATGACGACAACAAGGAGATTACCATTCCCGAAGGATCGTACGAACTGCGTGATATAGACATGTATCTGAAACGCGCTCTTTTATGGAACCAATCCAATATTGTCTCGACAAACGAAGATGAACCGCACCCATTGATTGTTATTCGGGCTAATAACAATACGATGAAGAGCGAGATCAAGTGCGCTTATCGGATAAATTTCACCAAACCGAACAACATTGGATCGCTGCTAGGATTTTCAGCGAATCGCGTGCTGGAGTCGCGACAATGGCACGAATCGGATGTTCCGATAAATATCATCAACGTAAACATTATTCGCATAGAGTGTAACGTGACCGCGGGTGCGTACAGCAACGACAAGCACGTGCACACGATACACGAGTTTTCACCGAGTGTGCCTCCTGGATATAAGATATCGGAAACGCCGGCACAGATCATTTACCTTCCGATCATCGTACGGAGCATTTCGGACTTGACGCTTCGCGTCGTGGATCAGGACGGTCGATTGATTGATTTTCGTGGAGAGGAGATCACCGTTAGACTGCATGTACGAAGACGACAGCGATAACGTGAGATGCTCGTACTGAACGAAGCTGAGCAGGTGCAACAGACGAGAAACAAAATTAGAGAGACAATCCGATCGCCAAAGAAGAAACTCACCGCGTCGAACGTTGAATTTTTGAAATCATTGGGTTTCGCCGTACGAAATGGCTAATATCTTAAACATTGGAGGTGAACCGATCTTTGACGACAGCGTCGTCAAGATTGAGACACACACGTACAATCCGTACGCCAACACAACGTTTGGACATAACGATGAGATAAGAATACCCATACAACAGCAGGATTTATACACGTTGCCGTGCGAGAGCTTTCTCTACGTTGAAGGAAGATTGACGATAAAGAGAAAAAATGACGAGTCTGAGACAACGCTTGCGAATAATTGCGTGGCGTTCATGTTTGACGAAATTCGATACGAGCTCAATGGCGTGGAGATTGATCGCAACAGAAACGTTGGAATAACCAGTACCATCAAGAACTATGTATCGTTTACAAATGACAAAGCAAAAATTATGCAAAATGCCGGATGGGACATTTCTCACCCGGAGGGATATTTCAACTATTGCGTACCGCTCAACACATTGTTGGGCTTTTGCGAGGATTACAAACGCGTGGTTGTTAACGCTCGTCACGAATTAATTTTGATACGAGCGCGCAGCGATAACAATTGCATTGTGGGAAATCCGGCGACGGAGCCGGAAATTGAATTGTTTAAAGTACAGTGGCGAATGCCTCACGTCACATTAAACGAGATCAATAAGCTATCCATGCTACGGGCCTTGGAAAGCGGGCGATATCTTAGTGTTAGTTTCCGTTCGTGGGATCTGTATGAGTACCCTATGTTGCAGAGCACGACCAAGCATTCGTGGGCCGTTAAAACGGCGACTCAGCTGGAGAAGCCGCGGTACGTTATCTTTGCGCTGCAGACCGGACGCAAGAATATCATGTCGCAAGATGTTAGCGTATTCGATGACTGTAACTTGACCAACGTGAAACTTTATCTAAACTCTGAATTTTATCCGTACGATGACTTGAATCTGGATTTTGGCAAAAATCGATACGCCGTCCTTTTCGATATGTATGCGCGTTTTCGTAAAACTTATTACGGATACGACTGCTTCGATACGCTTTGCACCGTGGTTACATTCCTGACAAAAGGACCTTTTGTTGTCATTGATTGCTCGCGACAAAACGAATCTGTCAAGAGCGCCACCGTGGATGTGCGAATAGAATTTGACTGTAAAGAGAATGTACCGGCAAATACTACCGCCTATTGTCTCGTCTTACATGATCGCGTAATCGAATACTGTCCGTTGTCGAACGTAGTGCGCAAAATCATGTAAATTGCAATATCAGCGGATATTGCGATATAAGAGGCACTGATGTATCCGTGATAAGCTACAGATTGCTCCGTCGTTTCGTCATGATCGTACCAACGTTTGTCGATCTGCAAGGATTCACCGTCGGGATGAAATTTGTCGTAAAGGAGGTGGCGGTTCTGAGAAACGGGGCCGTTTTGGCGCATTACATTTTTACATGTCCCATGCCATGGAGTCTCCTCATGAAATCCGACAAGTCGTGCGCTTCCTGGTTGATTGCAAATCACCATGGACTACGATGGGAGGATGGAAACGTACCGTACAGCATGGCGAAACATCTAATTACATCGGCCGTGCTTGGAGAGGGTGACGAGACGTCGACTCTTGTGTACGTTAAGGGATGTCAGAAACGAGAATGGCTGGTGGATCTACTTGAGAATAAAGCGAGAAAAAGTCTAAACATTGAGACTTTGGATGCGGATTATGAAAATATCGAATCTTTAAATAATCTAGATGTTACTAATACTATAAGATGTGAAAAACATGTTAAGAATTGCGCATTACAAAATGTATTAAAAATATCTAACTGGTGGTCGCGACACCAGAAATATGTATGATTTTTTTTTAAATAAACTATAGATGTATACACATATAACTGTTTTATTTCCTTTTCCCACATAGTATAGATGTTTTAGTTGTTTTAAAGATGTTATAGTTGTTTAATAGCTGTTTAATAGCTGTTTAATGGTGTTTTAGCTGTTCAAAAGCTGTTTAATAGCTGTTTTAATAGGTGTTTATAGCTGTTTGATAGCTGTTTATAGCTGTTTTAATAGCTGTTTATAGCTGTTTTAATAGCTGTTTTAGCTGTTCGATAGCTGTTTAATAGCTGTTTTTAAATATGTTTTTAAAGATGTTTGATAGCAGTTATCCAGATCAAATGACCGAAAGTCACGTTATTGTTTTCGTTAACATACGTGTCTCGCGGTGCCTTCATCGCAGGACACGTGCAAAACTGCACATCGTAGATTTTTCGGAAGGCGCATCCGTACGGATGCTGAGATCACGATGAAATTAGATATGATAAACAAAACCAAACAAAAGATGTGACAATAGCGAGATGTAGAAGGATGAATTTGAAGGTACGCTCAGTAGTCGAGAGTTGACTGTCGTGAGTCCAACAGCGCGGTTTTATCGTTTTATTAGCGACGAGTACTTGAGTATAACAGCGCGGTCAGTGTACTATAATAAATGGATTTCGAAGAATTATTTGGTGTAGATATGAATGTTGAAGTGAATGATGAAGAAATTGAATTGAATGAACAAGAAGAAATGGAAGTGATTGAAGAACTAGTAATGGACGTTGACCACGATAATGATGATGATGATGATGATGATGCGAGATTATCGGAAGACTCGTGTTATGATAGTGACTATGCCTGAAGATGTACCACAAGAAATTTTTCGTGTAGTTAAACCAGGCTGAAATAAATACATTGAATCCGTTGACAAAAATGTGTTGCACGTATTATTATTTTACGCCTGGACATATGAAGTTTTGTGCGCCATGCATCGTCAGACTTAGTGGACTATTTTCGATGCTACGTGCAGCATTGTAAACATGAGACCAGGCCATACATACAGATGAACGGTCTCTTTTGTTCATTCATGCGGAGACCCGTTACACCAAATCATGCTGAGCAATTTGTGCTCAGTATGCACAATGTAACGAACAGCGAATTTATAATATCGCGTGTTCGTCTCGCAAACGCGCATACTGTAAATAATGTCGACATTATTGTAAAACTATTAGTTAAGAATAAAGTCTGTTAAGAATAAAGTAAGGTAGATTAAGTATTAGTTAAGGTATAACATAATTAAAGGAACGCGGAAATACGATATAATTCGATAAGTTCTATTGTTCAGCGTACAATTCAAATTCGGACCGACACACGCTGCTCTCGGAAAATCACGCGGATTTCGGATGATTTTCACGCGTATCCGCATGAGCCCTACGGCTCCCTACCCCGGGACGCCACCGAACTGGGGGTATATATACGGGCCCGGTGAGCCGGCTCGAGGATTATTCATTGTTCAGCATTCATTCGCGTCGATTTTGGGCATTACTCGCACGGTCTTATTCTCCGAGAGCTCCGTGAGCCGAAAGG
Source organism: Temnothorax ravouxi (assembly GCA_030770255.1). Taxonomy (NCBI): domain Eukaryota; kingdom Metazoa; phylum Arthropoda; class Insecta; order Hymenoptera; family Formicidae; genus Temnothorax; species Temnothorax ravouxi. The sequence continues at coordinate 1,099 of JASTWP010001802.1, read as the reverse complement.
ACTTAGCCGCGAGCGCGTTATCTGTCGAAAAGGACTTAGCCGCGAGCGCGTTATCTGTCAAAAGGACTTAGCCGCGGGCGCCTTCAGCGCCGATAGAACTTAGCCGCGGGCGCCTTCAGCGCCGATAGAACTTAGCCGCGAGCGCGTTACCTGTCAAAAGGACTTAGCCGCGGGCGCCTTCAGCGCCGAAAGAACTTAGCCGCGAACGCGCTACTCTCGAATTGTGAACGTGTAAAGGAGAAGAAGTGAAAGCAATAAATCAATCACACATATTGCTTTAATAACCTCGAACTATTTATTTCTCGACCATCCGCTAAGCACCGATCGAAGCGCGCCTCTCTCAGGGCGTTCTCGACAAATCCTCGTTTCGATGCGCGCCTCTCTCAGGGCGTTCTCGATGTTTCCTCGTTTCGATGCGCGCCTCTCTCAGGGCGTTCTCTGATTCCCGCCGTTCTTTCCTCGTTCCTGTAATCATGTTATAAGGTTAATTTAGAGAATACCAACATCGAGGAATTAATTGCACGCTACCGCTAAGGATTGTACACACACAATATTATACCGCCACGAGGACACACGCACATCACTTGAGTTAAGACACAAATACGAAGGAAGCGAAATACATATATTGGCCAGGAGTTGTTATTATCGTAACTATTATTTCGGTAAGTCCGTCAATTACCAATGGTACGCTCAAGGCGTTCCGGTCAGGCCCATCAGTTGAAAAGGCTTCGGCGAGCCTACTATACGGCCGGAGATTTCGACCCGAGCATTTTTCACGCCGTTCCGTCACCGTCGATAACGGCCGAGCCTCAAGCCGACGTTCACAACGTCCCCAGATCGTCTCTCCCTCCGGCCCCGACGGTCGAAAGCCGCGAAAAACCTAGAGTCATACAGAACGAGATATTAACACAGAAAATTCGGCTCATCCTCCGGGAGTGTTGCGCGAGTCAAAATCCGGAACAATCAAATCATAATGCTTAACTTACCTTCAAGAGTCTTTTAACTTACGGCAACCGCGTTCACGCGTTCACTTAACCCACTCCGACGCCCGGACGAAAAACCGGACGTGACAACAAGCTCTTTGTGAGAGACATTTAAA
>JASTWP010001801.1:0-59523 GCA_030770255.1 Temnothorax ravouxi | reverse complement strand
TTTTTATCATGAAAAATACCTATTTTCACGACTTTTCAAATCAGAATACTCCCTTAATTTATTAGTTATTATTAATATATTGTTGGTAATTACGTATAAATAATTAGAAAGCATATAGTACAAAATAGTTTCAATATTCAAATTATTGTAATAATAATAAAGAAAACAATTATTTACAATATATTTACATCTTCTTCTGTGTTTGTATCGTATATATGTATTATTGCAGACAAGTTTTTCTGCACGTTTACGATTCTTTTGCACATTTTTTACAAGCTTATCTTTCACAAGTGTGATATGTAGTTACAAATACAGACAAGATTTTTACACGCTTATCTGTTATAAGCGTAATGTCAAATGCAAGATTTTCATAATCAAACGTTCAACATTTTCGACATTTTTCTACAAACGAGGGACCAATAATATCATCCGCAGCATGTAGCCTCATAGGCCAGTCAATTTACGGTTTTAATCGAATTTGAATTCGGAAGTTTAATTTATGTGCCATTCGATATAGTAGATGGCACTGATATAAACATATCAATTTTGTACTTTGTAAAAAAAAATAAAAATTTTAAAAAATTAGCTTTTTTTGACCTTTTACTCGTAACGCTGAAGAATTTGCACGTTGCTTCATCAACATTTGATTTCGCTCACTCATAAAGCTTCTTCTATGAGGAAGCTTGTATTTTATTTGATGCATAATATTAATATTTATTAATATTTATTTAATATTTATTAATATTATTAATATTTATTAATTTGGCTTCCTTATAGAGGAAGAATAGAACTTCGGTTAATACTTTCCGAGATATGGCCGCTCAAAGTTACAATATCGTACGAAAAAGAATATGTCACATAGCTGACATAATTCGAATTTATCGATAAAAAAATGTTGGAACCCAGAAATAGCTTTCCTATTTTATCTAATTAAGCCTTGAATTTTTGGAGATTTTTTATTTAATGCTAAAGTCTTGATATTGAATTTTACAACTAACCAGAGCAACTGGCGAAATTGCCGAGACATCACTTTCCGATCGCGCGACTTCGGGAGCCACTCATGCCTAAGCTACTAATTTTACAAAAGAAATGCCCTTTTCCCGGATCTTTTTATAGATAAAGGAGGGGGTGTAAAAGTGGCCGTTTTGTGCCCCGATGGGGAACCTGTAAAACATTTTTTTCCACCTTATATTTAAGGTTGAAATAAGAAAGAAATAATGGTCATTTACCCAGGAAACCACGGAAAATATTTTAAAATATATAATAAATGTGTTTAAAACGTCTGTTAAAGTAATTGTGTTTGAGCGGTTTAATAAAAGGTGAAACGTTTTAAAACAAGCTCTACATTTCCATTTAATGAATTTTGCATCATGAATTGTATATACAATAATATTTTTATTACATTTTTAATATATATTTTTAAACTTTCTGTATATACACATATATGCAGTCACGTAACATTCATCTTATTTTTGTTCTATTTTTTACTAACTACGTACTACGTTAACCATTTATGAAAAATATTCAGATATATTTGAAAGATTACGAGATTATATAGTGTTCAGAATCTGATTCAGATGAACCATCATCATAATCATCTTCAAAATAATTATTTAAAGGTGCATGTGTACATACTTGTGCGTGGAATAGTAAGAATTGGTGTTTAAAATGGGCATTTTGAAAAGATATATAATATATAATATATAAATGTATTTACATATGATAAGCGTATATGAGCAATTGTGTTATATGTACGGCATTTATGTACAATTTCATGATGCAAAATTTATTAAATGGAAATGTATTGCTTGTTTTAAAAGGTTTCACCTTTTATTAAACCGCTCAAACACAGTTACTTTTAACAGACGTTTTAAACACATTTATTATTGATTTTAAAATATTTCCCGTGGTTTCCTGGGTAAATGACCATTATTTCCTTCTTATTTCAACCTTAAATAAAATGGAAAAAAATGTTTAACAGGTTCCCCATCGGGGCACAAAACGGTCACTTTTACACCCCCTCCTTTAATTCTCTACAAAATTGTCTGTGTGCAATTTTGCTGTATTTCGAACAAGTTTCGCAGCGTTTCGAGTAAAAGGTCGAAAAGGGCCAATTTTTTATAATTTTTTTTTTACAAAGTACAAAATTGATATGTTTGTATCAGTGCCATTTACTATATCGAATGGCACATAAATTAAACTTCCGAATTCAAATTCGATTAAAACCGTAAATTGACTGGCCTATGAGACTACATGCTGCGGATGATATTATTGGTCCCTCGTTTGTAGAAAAATGTCGAAAATGTTGAACGTTTGATTATGAAAATCTTGCATTTGACATTACGCTTATAACAGATAAGCGTGTAAAAATCTTGTCTGTATTTGTAACTACATATCACACTTGTGAAAGATAAGCTTGTAAAAAAATGTGCAAAAGAAATGTAAACGTGCAGAGAAACTTGTCTGCAATAATACATATATACGATACAAACACAGAAGAAAATGTAAATATATTGTAAATAATTGTTTTCTTTATTATTACAATAATTTGAATATTGAAATTATTTTGTACTATATGCTTTCTAATTACTTATATATGTAATTACCAACAATATATTAATAATAAATAATAAATTAAGGGAGTATTCTGATTTGAAAAGTCGTCAAAATAGGTATTTTATATGAATTTTTTGTAGGAAAACGAAGAAAGTGAATAACCTTAAACTTTTCATGTTTTTTTAACTTTATTTTGAGAATATATTTTTATTTTTTAAATAACAAAAATGCTCTTTTTTCTATGTTATATCATGGTCACTAGAATAAGGTATAAATGACAGATGATGTAAATGATTCCAACTGTTCTATAGATATCAGAAACGCAAAAACAAAAAATTTTCTTATTCAGAAGAAGTGTGACTATCGTCTGAAGTAGAATAAACACTATACGTTTATTAGTTTTTTTACTTTTAATGAAATACTTCCAAAATTTTGAAAAAATTATAATATTTTTAATAAAAAGACCGCCGGAATGGAAATATTAGTTTAGTTCTAGTTCAGACGATAGCCGCACTTCTTTTGAATAAAAAAATTTTTGGTTTTTGCGTTTCAGATACCTATAGAACAGCTAGATTCATTTACACTGTCTGTCATTTACACTTTCTAATAACAGGATATAACATGGAAAAAAAGAGCATTTTTATTACTTGAAACTAAAAACATATTTTCAAAATAAGGCTAAATAAACATGTACAGTTTAGCGTTATTCACTCTTTTCGTTTCCCTGATGCAAAAAATTCCTGAAAAATATCTTTTTTATGACTTTTTAAACCAGAATATCTTCTTAACAATTTTTTCATTTTTTTTCTGACATATCAAGAGATTACTTTTTTTACTTCTGAATACAAATAAAGGCCATAGCCAGATAAAAAACATCAATGTGCTCTCACACGGATCACATGCTCATTTTCTTCTTTTAATTGCTATCAGTGTCACTTACAATTTAGTCAAATATTAGCCCTCAATATTGAACCGTTTTGGTGTAAGAAATAAAAATAAAAATTTCAAAAATAATTCATCTTTTAATCGGCTTAATCGATTTTGAAATCTGCTGTAGATATCATTGAGACGCATTTGTGGAAAATTTGGGAAAAGTTTCTGATTAAAAAAACGTTGATAAAAAAAAATAAATAAATGTTCTTGCTCTTTTTTAATCCCGACATCTTTCTGGTACAATTACGAAAAATTTTTTGTAAAATCTTGGAGTAGTTTCTTATCAAACATAATTTTTTGGAAGCAATAAAATGGGTAGGCTGTACTTTAAAAAAATAGTGCTTTTTTATTTTTTAAAAATATAATATGCTTTTGTTACGATCGCTATATATTTTATGTAGAATTTTGGGATAGTATTCTATAACAAGTAATTTTTTCGAATTAATGAAATAGATAGGCGAAAGTTAAAAAAAATAAAATATTGTTTTTTATTTTTTAAAATTATGATATGTTTTTTGTACCATATTTTTTTGTAGACTTTTGAGACGGTATTTTATAACAAGCAATTTTTTCGAACTAATAAAATGGATAGAAGATACTTTAAAAAACAAAATATTTTTTTGGTATATTTGTAATATTTGTAGGATTTAATTCCAAGATTCTAAATAAAAATATTGCGATGGTACCAAAAAACTAATAATTCAAAAAAAAATTTGTTTTTTAAAGTACCTTCTACTTATTTTATTAGTTCGAAAAAATTGCTTGTTATAGAATACCGTCTCAAAAGTCTGCAAAAAAATATGGTACAAGAGCATATCATATTTTAAAAAAATAAACAAGAATACTTTATTTTTTTAAAGTACAGCCTACCCATTTTATTGCTTCCAAAAAATTATGTCTGATAAGAAACTATTCCAAGATTCTACAAAAAATTTTTCGTAATTGTGTCAGAAAGATGGCGGGATCAAAAAAGAGCAAGAACATTTATTTATTTTTTTTATCATCGTTTTTGTCATCAGAAACTTTTCTCGAATTTTCCACAAATGTGTCTTAATGATATCTACAGCATATTAAAATTTCATCAAAATCGATTAAGCCGATCAAAAGATAAATTATTTTTGAAATTTTTATTTTTATTTTTTACACCAAAACGGTTCAATATTAAGGGCTAATATTTGACTAAATTGTAAGTGACACTGATATCAATCAAAGGAATAAAATAAGCATGATCCGTGTGAGGACACATATATTCTTCTTATCCGGCTTACAGTCTTTAGATATGTTGTCATGGTTTTATTCGATTATTCCGGCTTTTTTATATTTGTGATTCAATTAGATTGTTTATTTTATTCATATTATTAAGAGATTGTTTCATGTTTTAGTATGCTAACTTAAACACGTTAACAAGTTTTTTGATATTTATTTTCTTCTTCCATAGCAATCTGTTCCGAAGAAGACTATAAGTACAGTCGAAACGTTAACCGTGTGTATTGTTTGTTTAGTAAATTGTTTCTATTTTAATTCAATATCTCTCTTTTGGCTCTCGTGATTTGGCCGTTTAAACATGCATAGCTAAAATTATAAACTTATAAACTTAATAAGAATAATATAAGCTAAAATTCTTTTCTCAATAGCTAATATTTATTTAATTATTATTATGCATTTAAATATTAAATTTAAATATCATGCTATACTATGCTAAAGTTAATGTTTTTCTAATGTAGGACTTTTTCAGATAAAAGAGCAAAACCAGGGCAAAAACAGGGTTTGCTATTTATACATTATTCGTACAAATTTTAATTTTTATGTTTATTAATATTTATTTAATTATTTGCAATTTTTATATATATATATATATAAATTGTAAATATAATTAAATAAATATTTATAAATGTAACGTAGCGCATCGTCGATTTGACAACTCGAGACTTGGCAGTCTGCGAGGCTGGCCCGGCTGGCCGGCCGGCTGGCGAGGCACGGAGACGCGATACCCGAAATGCGTGGCATCGTGCAGCATCGTGGCAACGTCGCATAGCCGGCGCGTGTCGCAGCATATGGATGCAGCACGGACACGAACCACCAAATACCGACAATATCGAAAAGTGGATGTATACGTAGCACGGACATGAACCAACTTCATCGACAATATCGAAAAGTGGATGTGACTCGTAGTTCCAATTCCTGAAAGTGGATGTGTGGCGCTACTGTACGGCCTAGCATAGAGTCCCTCTAATAAGAGTCGCGACACGTGTTGAGTTTCGGCAAAATTCTGCGAGAGAGATAGAGATATACGCCATCTTACTTTAGACAAACGCATGCGCATAACGGTGCTGCGTATGTCACGTATGTATTCTCTACGTATGAAGTGTTCACCACGTGTTTATCCGAGTTGTATCACCCGAGTTGTAATGATATTAAAGAACAATTGTGAGAATGGGTGGGTGTGCTGCGCCTTTTTGCAATAATTCTTCAAAAAAAGGGTATGTCATGAAAGTGTTTCCCAGAGACCCGCAGCGTCGGGCTCTATGGGAGCGAAACGTTCCACGCGAAAATTGGACAGCGACGAATAATTCGTATCTCTGCGAGGTAAAGTAATTGTTTTTACTTTTATTGCTATACAATGTCCATAAAAACTAACCTGTCTCACGGTCTAAGTTAGAGACGTTATTAAGACGGAATTAATATGTCATTTGACGTCACTGTGCTATCTGAGCATATAAAAATTTTTATAAATTGCAATAATAATATATATTTTGTATTTTCAGATGCATTTTTCTCCAGAAATGTGGGAACAAAGATGTGACGGAAAACGAAAATTAAAACCAGGAGCGGTTCCAACAATATTTGGGTTTTTTATGAAAAAAACAAATACAGATGCAAGCAGAAATGAACAAATATCAAAGGAACATGCTAAAGAAGAGCAAGTGAGTATTAATAGGTACATTAAAATTATTAGGCAAAAATATATATACACTTACACGTATTTCACGTATCAATAATATATTGCAGCTTAACATTGAAGATTTGGAATGTAATACAATAAAGAACACTGCGGAGTATATTTTAGTAAATGACATTCCAGACAGCAACATTGTAGATGCTGTACTTTCTACTACAGCTGAAAATAACACGGCAGAATGTATATTGACATCTACTTCTGATACATGTATCTCTAAATCTGAAAACTCAAACAACGAACAATTATGTAAAGGAAAATGTAATGAAGTAATTAAAAAAGCAAAGCTGCGTATGATAATAATGCAGAAGAAAATGAAAGTGATGAAATCAAAACTACACTCATTACAAGAAAAAATAAATAATGATAAATACAAGAAGGCTCTACAAGGAATATTTAACGAAGATCAAATAGCAGTATTATGTACAAAATGTCAAAAAAGTAAAAATTGGTCTAATGAAACTGTACAGCGTGCTCTAAAATTAAAGCTGGCCTGTGGAACCAATGGTTATGAAGAAGTTCTTCGTCAAGGTATGCCATTTCCATCTTTACGAACAATACAAAGACGATTGGAAGATTTCAAATTTGAGCCCGGAATTTCGGAGAAGATGTTTGACTTCTTAGCATATAAGAAGTCTTACTTTTGTAAAGATACTGATGTAGAATGTGGACTGGTATTCGATGAAATGGCTATCACACCGCGAAAATCCTATGATCCTTCCACCGAAGCAATTGTAGGAGATATAACATTTCCAAATGAAACAGGTATTGCTACGCATGCTCTAGTTTTTATGCTTGTTGGCATAGTTAATCGTTGGAAACATATAGTGGGATATCATTTTACAGGTAACAGTTTCAACAGTAAATTAGCAAAAGAAATAATATTTCAGATAATACATAAAGCAGAAGCAGTGGGCTTCCACGTGAATTTTATAACATCAGACATGGGTTCAGGAAACATTGGAATTTGGAAACTGTTAGGTATAAGCACAGGAAAATATAGTAACACAGTTAATCGTATCATACATCCTTGCGATATAAATAGATATTTGTATGTTATTGCCGACCCACCTCATCTTCTCAAAAATCTGAAACAAGCTTTGATTAATAATAAAGTAATAACCATTTCTGAAAATACCGTACACAAATATAAGTTACCGACAAACAAAATATACTTAAAACACTTCGATGAACTGCTAACTATTCAAGAAAATTCGGAACTATTATTAACGCCTAGATTTAAAGTCGCTGATATCAAATGTACGAACAATTTCAGTAAAATGAGGGTAAACAAAGCTAAAAATGTTTTTTCGAATGATGTTAGCAGTTCATTTCAATTATTAGCGCATGAACGTAATAAATCTGATTTTTATACTACTGCGTGGTTCGTCAAACTTATATGTAAATGGTTTAGTCTGGTTACATCAAGAACTTGTAAACTAGCGCTTGGTAAAAAAGTAGAAAACATATATACAGAGAATATTGAATTTTTACGAGAAGTTATTGATATTTTTACAGAGTTACAAATAGGAAATGGTGAATTTAAACCTGTACAGAGAGGCATTATTATAACTACTACATCCATAATTCAATTAACTGACTATCTCCTTGAACACAAAAACGTGCAATTTGTTTTAACTTCTCGATTTACTCAAGATGCCGTAGAAAATCTTTTTTCACAAATCAGACTGAAGCATGTGATACCGCATCCATTACAATTTATTCAAGACTTAAAACTAATTTCCATAGCCATGTACATGAAATATATTTATAGTAGTAGTTATGATAATGATGGGGGAAATTATTTACAAGGATTTCTAGAATACTTAAATAAAGACAAAAAAACAAAAAAACAAAAAGGCATAAGTATTGCAGAAAATAATAATAATGTAATAAATATAGATACACTTCCCGCTTTCAATCCTTACATAATACAACTGTCTAATCTTGAATTGAATTCGTTGTATAATATTGCCGGATACATTATTAATTCAATTAGCCGAAGGTGTAAAATTTGTAAAAAGTGTTTGCTTTCTGTAGGATCTAAGAGTAAATTATCTTATCATTTTACAAAATTAGTACAACTGAAAGCTTACACTCAGAATTCTTTATATTTTATTAACAAACTTACATTCGGCATTTTTATACGATTAGAACAGATGTTCAGATATTATTCAAAATATTTCTCGGATATAGGAAATACCAACATTAAATTATTTCTTATATCTAAATTTCGTGATGTTTCAGCTAATCATATTTTAAACTGTCATCAGTTGTATTTCAAAATTATTAAAAGATTTGTCGTTTTACGATTACATATTTATCAAAGAAAAAATACTATGCTCAGTAAACGTAGGTATGATAGCAAATCCATGGCTATGCATAATATTTTTTCTTAATAAGATTCAATATGTCTTGCTTTTTAAATATAATTTATGAAACTATACAATAAAAATGTTTCGTTTATTATTATATATTCTATTCTCTTTATTTTATAAAGTTTATTATGTATTCCGTAATATTTTTTTTTAAACACAAGTGTCTTAATACAATAAATTACTATTATTGCAATATTTTCGTTCTTTCTTTTTCCCTTTCTTTTTATTTCCTTACTCAAACTGTTAATTCTTCACACATTTGCTATACAGAGAAAATTCTTATATATGTTTTGCTTTTATTACATATATTTTCATTTTCCTTTGCCACAATTTACTGTTACTGTCATTTCTACAATTCAAATATTGGCGGGAGTTGCCGAAAAATGCCGGACCAATCAAAAGTTACACCCACGTGTCGCGACTCTTATTAGAGGGACTCTAGCCTAGCAAAAGCGTTCCAAGAAAATCGCCGTCATTGCGCCTCTCATCCTTCTCTCTGGCCTTGGCGAAGACGGCGAATTGCACTGTGCGTGTGCAGGTGCAGTCTGCAGTCGCCGACTGAGATGTGGGTTCTCGTTGCTTGGTAAGGATCGTAAGGATTGACATGGATGTTTCTTTGCCGCGTAAGAAGTAAATATGAGAAAACTATTTAAGATTTAGAAATGTAAGATGACAATTTTATATAGAGCGAAATTTCGTAATGTCAATTTTGAAACTTGTCAAATTTGAATGCGCGTAATATTATTTATCGTCATAATCTGTTCAGCTGTATCATCTGCAAATGGTTAATGCAAGTAAAGATAAAATAATAACAATTTCAGGATAAGCGGCACAAAACAACGACTATTTTCTACAATCATCTACTGATGTGTAAAGTGCAAATTTAAGTCTTGATGGTTATCATGTAATGTAAACACGTAAGTAATATTGCTTGTAACTAATATTATTACTGCATAACAAAATCACAGCTTTCAATTTTAAAGATCAGTAGAAGAAGGTACATTTTGCGCATTGTATATGTTGTACAGTTTGTTTAGAGTAAATGCACCAAGTATTATTTTTACAATATGTTTTTAAGACGTCATAAAACAATATATGATTAGGAAGTAAATAAGTTTAATAGGACAAAAAAAACAGCATGCTTTGTAGAAATTACACTTGATTATATAGGTGAAACAAAAAGAATTATAATATTAATATTTAGTTTGATCTCTTATATATATAAAAAAAAAGTTTTAACAAATATTTTATAGAGGAGATTTATATAATTTTAAATTCTTCTTTATTTATCTTATGTTTCAAAAGCTTAGATTTTAATTTTTTTACTCATTTTAAATTGTTTTCTAGTTTTATTAAGTCTACATTGGCTTAATATTGGACTAATATTTAGATGAAACCCAGGTAGAACAGAAAGTTACAATAAAGTCAAAATGACTTCAAAATAATTGGTAAAATGATGGTAAAAGAACCAAAAATCATTATTTTGACATCATTTTGACTTTATTGTGACTTGCTGTTTTACCTGAGAATAAACAGTTATGCCATCAAAAAAAAACTTTTAAAGAAAAATAAATTTGCATGAACATATTTGATTAAGGGTCGACAGGAGACACAGAGCCGTAAACTACGAATCATAAAATTCGTATTACAGCCAAAATAATAAGAAAATCGCACTTTAACTGCGATATTCGTAATTAGCAGCTTTAAACTGCTACAGAGCGATTTTTTGGAAAAATGGTCAAAATAAATTTTCCGAAAATAATATTCGTAATACGAATTTTACGATTCGTAGTTTACGGCTCTCCACCGTGTCTTCTGTCGACCCTTAATGGTAATATTTTAGAAAATTTACTTGTTTATACGTTTTTCATCTATTGTTTTAATCTATTTTTTACATGATATATTTCATATTAGTTTTATTGTGACACTTTATTTCGGCTTATATTAGCATACAATCATACTTATCCCTTTTATCAACTGAGGACTTAAAATCACTTCTTCTTTCCTTAAGTCATAGAAATAATTTTAGCCCATTAAGACTATTTAAATTACAATAGCTGTGAAATTATGTGTAAAACTCATTCAAAAAGAAATTTTGAGTTATTTGTAATTATAGCCTGTAGAAGAAATAATGATATGAGCTAGAATAGGATATTATAAGAAAATTGAGAGACAAATGTTTATAAAGATAGAGAAATTGTTTAAAACTGTAAAAAGATTAAAATGAAAAATTCATGAAAAATAGATTAACTTTTAAGGCCCAGTTTCACAGGTCGGTTAACTTTTAACCTTAGATTAATTCACTCTTCGTCTCTTTCTAAGGGGGATGTTCATAAATTTCTCATTTGTGATGTTTGTGAAACTGGGGCTAAAGCCTTGTGTCTACGATGCTAGAAATCGCTCCGAGATCTCGGACGGAAAAAGAATTAACCAATCGCATTGGTCAATTGCTGAATTATTTAAATATGATTGGTCAATTATTTCTCGTATCTGAGATCTCGGAGCGATTTCTAGTATCGTGGACATAAAGCTTAAGGGCCACTTCGACCAAACTCTGATTAACTTAATCGTTGATTAGTTCAATCGCATTTGCTCATTAAGCAGATTGACAAATGCAATTGGTCATTTCCAATGGGCTAATCACCGATTAATCGGAGCTTGGTCAAAGTGGCTTTAAGTACACGCGTTATTTTTAGTAATATATAATCACAGCTGGAATCTGCAGGAATCCCCACAAGTTTTTTTGTTTTCTTTAAAAGTAATGTGTAAGATGTAAGTTTTAGAATACATAATAAGTAAAACATATAACTGATATCTCGCATAACTGAGAAAACACGTAACAAAAATAACGCTTGGGGTCCAGCCAGACTCCGCCCGTGCAGTTAAAGAGACCCTATAATCAGAGTCTGGCCATATGGTAGCAACTTTTGATTGGTTCGCCATTTCTCGTCAAAAGCAAGAGAAACAGAAAGAGAAAAAGATGTAAGATAGAAAGAGATCGAAAGCGATATGAATGTATATCTTTCTTTCTTATATCCTTACTCTCTCGCAGGATTTTGACAAAATTGCCTTATGGCCAGACTCTAATTATAGGATCTCTAGATTAAACCAATGCCAAAAAGAACTTTAAAAATTGTATAAATTATTTACAATGTTTTTAATAGATGTTATAAAGAAAAGAAAAAGGAAAAAAATTTTCTTAAATTGAGGCTTCTAGGCTTTTTTCATCATGAGAACGTGATGTCAGAGAAATGATACGTTGAGAATTCTTAATGTCATTTTTAATTAAAAAGAGATTTGCATAAAATAACACTTTAGATCACTTCAGCACACTTCAAAAATACTTGGAGAACTATCCTCTTCCCTTGACAATTATGGTCCCATGGAGCGGATTACGCGGAAGCGGAACAAGTGGATTACCAATCACGGGACTGTTTCGACGGAATCTTGGAAAGAGTTCTATCAGAACAATCTCGTGATTAGTGATACGCTCGTTCCGCTTCCGCGTAATCCGCTCCATGGGACCCGACTATTAATAAACAGCCGTAAAATGAATGTAATACGAATGCAGGCTTATATGCAGGCGTATGACTAGATTTCGTATTATATTCATTTTACGGCTGTTTATTAATTGTCAAGAGTAAGGGATAGTTCTCATTGTCAGAATTTTTGAAATGTGCTGAAGTGTTATTTTATGCAAATATCTTTTTATTTGGAAATGGTATCTTTTTATTTTATAATATATATCTATATGTATATGTGTATAACAAATTGCGTTTTCTATGAAGTATGCTATCTTTTTAGTCCATTATATTTAATTCCTATTACATACATCTTATTTGAAAAAAATTTCTAATAACGTGAAAACATATTTACTTTTGTACAATATACAGTAGCGAACAAAAGTTTCGGGCCAGGCAGATTTTTTCCATATTTTGGGTTTAGGAAAAATGAACAAAAAAAAGATTAATTTTAAATAAAATAACAGTATATTTGATGTCCTGTTGGTAGCAGATACGATTCCAAGTACAAAATATCTAAGTGAAATACGGGTGAAGTTATGGATGGATCTTTGAACATGATAAAGATCCAAAACATACTTCAAAGATTATATCACAGTATTTGTCTGCCAAAAAAGTGCGAGTTTTTGAATGGCTTTGTTCAAGCTGCGTTCTGATATTCACTGCCAGTACTGAAAATCTATAGTGTACGTAAACTGTAGATTTTCAGTAATTACTGGCAGTGAATATCGAAATGCAGCTTCAGTCTCAAGACTTAAATCCTATTGAAAATTTTTGGGATAAACTTACAATTAGTCGCAGAGCAACCGATAAGAAACATTCGAATAAACAAGGAGTGGGTTCCACTTAACGCTCACAACGCTAGTGAGCATCATTCGTCCTTGTTTAATATTTGATAAACAACAATGATGAAATGATTCTAAGAGCGTTCCGAGCGTTAAGTCTTAAATAGGAAAAGATCCCTTGAGACTTGAGACACAATCACCCTCTTAATCGTCAATGCCACATCGTTACGCCGCAGTCATTATTTCTAAGGGCTGTGACTACCAAATACTAAATATTACTATTATTTTTTTAGTATTTTCTAGTGATTCAGTTAATTTTTGTGATTTGAAGTAACTTGAAGTTCCTGGCCCGATATTTATGATCATACGTTTTTTGTTAAATGAAGAAATAATTATGTTATTTTTTATTATTAACAACGTTTATTCATAGCAGATAGAAGTTTTTAATTGATCCTCTTGGGGTTACAATTTTCATTTACCACTATCTTTATCTCCATACTTTAACCCTTTTTGGATCAACGGTTTAACGTCTCTTCCGAAAGACAGACGTTTATTCATAGTAAATATGTTATTTTTTTAAGAGTTAATTTTTTTTGTTTATTTTTTCTAAACCCAAAAAATCTGCCTGGCTTGAAATTTGTTTAATCGCTACTGTATATGTACAAAATGTACATTTTTTTTCACTAATCTTGAGAAATAATCAAGCACATTATTATTTCGTTTTAAATTATATTGCTTGTAATTTGATTATACATGATCTTTCAAACACATTTTATAAAGAAATTATATAGGTACATATATAAAATTTTTACATGTACTATTGTTATATTTCAGGTAATTTTGGCAATTACAACTTATAGTATACAATTCCTACTTGTTAATTTAGAATAACAATTTTAATATACTGTGCAAGCAAAGTAAAAAACAACATTCTTTATGAATGGAAAGATGTGATTCTTCTAGTGCAAACTATAAATACTTGATATGATATTATATTACGAATATGATATGATATATACTATTTAACATAAACAATCTCATAGAAGTTTATGATGTATCAGTATATTCTATATCAAAGGCTATATATAAAATAGTATATCTCCGTGGAGATACAAAATTGACATAGCGAGTATCTATAAATAGAAAGTATTCGCACAATGTCGAATTCTAAGAAAAGTCCGGATTGTAATAAAAAAAAAGCTGCAATTCTCAAAAAGTCACAAGCAGTTAACAAAAAAGAAGATGCGTCGGCGCGGTCTAAGTGTAAGTTAGACTCGCACGGTTGTTTAAATCTTCAGGATATTCTGCTGATGTTTGATAGTCCTGTAAGTCAGGAACGAGCCTGGGCATTGTGCTATCAGATAGCTAAAAGTTTATCACGCTCAACAGAAAATAAGTTTTATGAGATATCGGAACTCTCGCAAATTATACTTCACAAAGATGGAGACATCTGGCTTGAAAACTTGGCAGGTGAGTGTTTTGTCTAGAATTTACAAATGATTTATAAATTATTACTATAATATTAGAGATAATTGACGGGATAACTTACATTACAGGCTCTAAGCAATCTCTTGTTTCGGAAGAGAAGGTAAGTATATAACTTGTATTAAAATATTTTTATTTTACAATAAATCTTATCTATATATTACATATAAATTACTTCAAAATAAATTTTTTTTTGTACAGGCGGTATTCTCGTTAGGCATGGCAGTTTTTAAAGCTTTGGACTTTGGTTCTAACGCGGGAGAGGAGATAGCTTTATTATCAGACCTAGAAGCTCTCATCACATTGATGACAAACTGTAATCGGGGTAAATAATTTTTGCTTTTTCATAGAGAAAGTTTTGTTTTTGTAATAAATTTCTTTTTTTTAGTTTTCTACGCTAATGTTTTAAAATGTCGAAAAATGACTTTTTTTAAATGTTACATGTGTGCATGTGTGTGTATGTATGTAGAGGGGACTTGGGGCTGGATGTTACAGGGGTAAAATGTTATAACTACAAAAAGTAGGTTCATGAAACTGAGAAACGCTAGATAGCGATAAACACATTTTGAAGCTAAATAATCATACATTTCACAATCGTTAGCGTTTCTTAGACGGTTTCATGAACCTACTTTTTATAGTTGTAACATTTTACCCTTGTAACATCCAGCCGCAATCTCCCCTACGGATTCTCCGAAATTTCGACCGGCTATAACTCAAGAACTGCTTACGGGGATCCTAAAGACGTTTGTATTACCGACCGAATTCTATATCTGTCCTTGTATAGACAATGATGATAGACAAGGATAGACATGGTTATAGGTTATAATTTCTTCAAAGCTCTCATTTTTATTCCAGGCTTTCAATCTCAATTTCAAAGGTACGTTATTGTTTGTGCACGTCTTCTGAAGGGTGGGAACATTTCATTTCGTACATATTACTTATACAACTGTTTATATTAGAAAATGAGGTAACAGCATTTTTAATTTTTTTCAATTATTACTAATTATTTTACATTCCTACCCTTCATTAGTACCTCTACTTTTACTCCTGTAAAAGGATTTTGCGATCTGTAAAGCTGTTTCAAAATGACCTTTGAAATGAATTGTCGGTAATTGAGTCACTTTAGCATCCCCTTAAGCTACAGCGCTGTATTTTGGCATAGAAGTAAAGTAGTTACTTTTATTTACTGTCATTTTTATTAAAAAATTACAATATTTTAGATTTTAAGGAGGTTTACCTACTATTCTGGAATAAAACATGCGATTGAATAATAATATTATTACAGGGAACTCGAATTATATGCAATATTAGTTAGTATAATAAATTGTGGATGTTACTTATGTACCTACTTTAATTCTTCGTAAATTATTAGTGTACTAGATTCCCCTCTCCCTAAACTCACCCATTAATTAGGAGCACCAAATTTGATGTTTTTTCTCCTCAAACTCTAACCTACATCTTCGAATTTTTTTTAAATAAATAATAGATAAATAATAGATAATATTATAGATGCAGATTGCCAAATATTTCAAAAATGTAATCCCCTATATTAAAGTCTTTAAATTTTATTTTTGCTTGCGCCTCGCGTGTTTTCACCCTCCGCTGACCCGCCATTATCGACTCTCTTTCATTTTATTTTCTTTCTGTTCCTCCTTTTTTCTATTTTGTTTAAAAATTCTACCGGGTTTAGTTTTACATTTGCTACCTTTCTGTTTAATTAATTTATTAATTTATTAAATTATTAATTTATTTATTCTTTTTTTTTCGCCCGCGCTTTGCGCGCTTTCACTTTCTGGAAAATTATTCATTAATGAAAAATTAAACTTATCTTCCAAAAATTGAAAAAATTTTGGCGCTGGTTTCAAGAAAATCGGTCCATTAATACTTATTATTGGCATAAAAAATTGAAAAGATAGCACCGGTTTTAAGAAAATACGTCTATTACTGAAAAATTAAACTCATCGTCGCCATCTCCGAAAAATTAGAAAAATTATGTAACCGGTTTCAAAATTTTTCAAATTTTTTGGTAATGGCGATAATGTGTATAATTTTTTATAACCGATTTTTTGAAAACCGGTTCCAAAATCAGTAACGAAAAATTATCCATAAAAATTATCCATAAAAAAAAATCAGCTTGATATCTCAAAATTTGCGGAAATTAGAGCAATCACGTACATTTTTTAAAACAGAAATTGGAAACCCTTTTATTATTAACAATTTTTCTTATTCTATTACATTCTTTAGACTTTCCTTGTTTCCTTGTTGTTTAGGTGTTCCTTGTTTAAAAACGTTGTCATTTACAACCGCATCGAATAACGTCAAGAGAAAATGCCGGTCTTCAGGCAATCCAGATCACTATAATTTTTTAAAATTTGGTCAAAATTCCCAAAAAATTGGAAAAATTTTAGCGGTTTCTAAAAAATTGGAAAAAAAAAATTATGCATTTTATAGCATTTTCCGGAAAGTTCTACTCCTGTTTTATGTATAATTCTTTAAGATTCGGTCAATTATTTCCGGAAAAATTAGAAAAATTTCAGAACCGGTTTCTAAAGAGATCGGTAACGAAAAATTATATACTTTATAGCACTCTCCGGAAAATTCTACCTCTACTTCATATACAATTCTTTGAAATTTGGTTCATTAACGAATGAATAATTCGCGGTCAGACAGACAGCAGACAATCTGCGAAAATTGTCTGCTATCATGTACATTGTTTTAAACAAAAATTGAAAACCCCTTTATTATTAGTAATTTTTTAATTCTATTACATTCTTAAGTTCTTTTTATCCTTATTTCATATATAATTCTTTAAGATTCGGTCAATTAATTTCCGAAAAATTGGAAAAATTTCTGATTTTGGCTTCCAAAAAGATCGGTAACGAAAAATTATACACTTTATATCACTTGCTGGAAAATTCTACCCCTGTTTCATGTACAATTCTTTGAGATTTGGTCAATTATTTCCCGAAAAATTGGAAGAATTAGAAAAACCGGTTTCCAGAAAATCGGTAACGAAAAACTATACACATCATGGCACTCCCCGGGAAATTCTACCCTTACTTCATGTACAATTCTTTGAAATTCGGTTTATTAACGAATGAGTTGTTCGCGGACAGACAGACAAACAGTCGGGTTTTATATAATAGTATGATATGATATGATAGAATATTAACAAATATATTTCAAAGTATGAGAACGTCGACTCACGAATCGTTGTCAGGTACTTATATTAACCAACATTATAAAGTAAAAGGAAAATCACAAATAATTTATAAAAACCTATATGAACAATGTCAGAGAATACTATAGAGACTTAAAATGATTAATACATTAAAAATTGCGTGTCGTGGATTCATGATTATTGGTTAAACACTGTTTGTGAAGTTGGGTTGCATCAGCTCTTGCGCTGCGGCGCCGGCGTTGCCAAGTCTGTCACTGCTAATTCGATCCGCGAGGTAAAGGTAAACATTATGACAATAAAGTTTTAAATCCACATGGTAAAATCCGATTTTTAAAGTTTTTACACGATCGTTGATGTTTCATCTGTCAAATGTTAGTTTTTCAAAGTCGCTAAATATGTACAAACTAAACCAGTGATCATTTACCTCAGAGCGACCGTTTCTCATGAGGCGATAGGTTCAAAGTGGTCAACTTCTGAATAATATTACAAAAGAACTATACGGCCAATATAATCTGCTGAAATTTTAGGATTATTTGTATAAAGTGTTTATGTAAATTATATAAAAAAATTAAGACTTTAAATTGACTTTCGACTAATAGGCAAACCTCCTTAAGGTAGTTCGATGATGAAGGGCCGAAGTCACAACAATGTTTATGATTTTTTTATCAAATCATTTATATGATCATAAAAAAATAGGATAATGCATTGCAAAGCTTTGGAACGACGTAAAAAGACCATTAGTAAGTAATTTTTACGTTGTAGAATAATATTTTGTCTGAAATAGATTAAAATGAAGTGTGTTAATGCGTCGCTTGACTATAATTTTCAACTTGTGCCAACTCTTGAGTGCTCTACTTCGAAGATTATTTTGATTGAATTATTGCGTTATTATGGCGATTTACTGAAGTACAGTAATTTCGCCACAAGGTGCATGTAATTTTTTACATAAACAATTTTCCTCGCTGCCCTCATGTACGAGATGAGGGCAGCGACATGGCAACGCCAAACAGTTCGTGCGGTTGGTACATTTGTTTGTCTTTGCGCTCACTCACACCTAACGTGCACCTAACCTTACGCCGACGATCCCAGCGTGCGGCGTTGCCACGTCGCCATGCTCGAGTTGTGAAAATCAGCGCTTGAGCACCGGAAACCAAACTTTAATTATTAATTTAAAAAAAACTACGGTGGATCGTGTTCATCTTCAACTATAGGCTTCCTCACAGTGTCCTCTTTCTATCGATATATATTGTTCGGACATTTTTGGCAAAAGATTTTTCGCAAACCCGTGTTATTTATAGGAAAATATCTCTTTTCCTATTAGACCAATGTTAAAATCACCTAATTTTGAAATTAAATATCTTGAGAACGGGACGGTGAATTATCTTCTTTCTGGGCTTAATCGATTCAGGAGAGATCCTTCTTTCGATATAAAAAATAAAACCTATCACTTTTGGCAAAAGTCGTTCATCATCGAACTACCTTAACGCAGTTTTAATTTTTCAAAAAATATCTGTAGAAGTTATAACTTCCGCAAATTTTGAGATATTGGGTTAAATTTTCAAAAATGAATAGAGTATTATTGAAGAATGGTTGGTTTTGATTTTGATGAGAATTGGTGAAAGGTTTTATTTTATTTTTTACATTAAAAACATTTTTTAAAATGTAAATTTTTGAATTTTTTTTATAAATATTTATAATATTCCAAGTGGAGTTTTCCAACTAATATATTGATCTCGATATATTAAACAATTATATATTGAGAAAATGTCAAATTTTTATTTAAATTAAGTTTTTTGTATTCATTGTCTATTTTTTTGTGGTTTATATAAAAATAAAAAATTTGTGCAAATTATAAACTTGCATATTGCTTTCTTACTATTTTCTTTCGCTTATAAAACTTTCTCTATGAGGAAGCCAACCAACCTATTATGTGCTAATAATTTTACTAATTTGTCTCAGAGGAAGCTGTATAAGTGCAAAAAAATGGTGAGGAAGCAATGTGCAAGTTTCTAATTTACACACTTTTTTCATTTTTTTTACCTTTTAATAATGTTTAATCGCGTATTTAAATGAAAATTTAAGTTAATAAAATGATTAAAATTAGTTTTTGTTTTATGTAAAATTAAAATGCTATTTAATTATATTATATTAGTCTGTGAAGGTGATGCAGAAGAACGTTTACAAGAAACTGATGATGAAGGCATTGAGCGAGATTCTGGTGACACTGATGCAGAGGATTATATGATGCTAAAAACTGCTGAATCATACACAGATAATGCTACATGTACCTTGAAGACTGTTCTTCAAGTAAATTTGTTATATTTTAATTTTTAATACATTGCGTAATGATTTACACTCTGATAATCCAATTAATAATCAAAGAAAGTAAAGTAACTGTGAGGTTATTCAAAGATCTTTCTAAGTAGTTAAATTAATTTTATAACACGCAATAAATACAATTTTATATTTTAACCCTTTCGGTACGGAGCGACCGGGACGCGAACGGCCCTCCAATGGCCGAAGCGTCGATCCGCCGATATACGAAATTCGGTCGAGAAAGCTAGGCACTCGACATTCAACGTTTTCAATTATTATATTTAATAAAGCTCAATAACAAAGACAATTTAAAAGTTTATATTAACAGAAGCATTTCAAGATAACATTTTTAATTGCTCGGCCACAGCGAGCAGTATAATGGACAGTGACTATAGTCACTCTCTATACCGAAAAGGTTAATTTCTTAAGCGGGTATTCTTGTTTAGTATTCTGTTGTTGAAGGTGACTTTTAGAATAGACTAAATTTAAAACTGTTCGAGTTTTTTTCTGCAATTTTTTACACATAAAGTATTTATTGTAATGCTTTAAAAACATGTATAAATTTTGTTAAAAAAAAAAAAATTTTAACATGTGGTTTTGTACACTCGAGCACAAATGGTGCGCCTCTGATTGGCGACCAGTGTTGCGGACGTTGTGTATCTGAAAAAAAATTAAACATTCTTAATCTGTATGAGTGTTGTGAGAGTTGGTACCAGAATTGAGTCGAAATTAATTTTTTTCTTTTTTTTATAACTCGCTGAAGAGGAAAAAAACATAGGAAAAATCGACACTCAACATTTAGCATGCCGCCATTTTGTAAAAAAAAATTTTTTTGGCCGAATCTGGTACCAACCTTCACAACACTCATACAGATTAAGGGCCGATATCACAGTTTCCAATTAACGTGATCCTCCGATTAAACTCACTCTTCGTCTCTTTCTAGGGGGACAGTTAGAAAGAGATGCAGAGTGAGTTTAATCGGAGGATCACGTTAATCGGAGCTTGTGATATCGGCCCTAAGAATATGCTTGGTTTTTTTTTTTAGATACATACAACGTCCGCACACAACACTGGTCGTCAATCAGGGGTTTTTTTCCCCGCTTTATTGTGCCCGAGCGTATGTACAAAACCACATGTTAAATTTATTTTTTTTTAAACAAAATTTAGACATGTTTTTAAAGCAACAATAAATATGTGTAAACAATTTCAGAAAGAAAATTTGAACAATTTTAAATTTATTCTATTCTAAAAGTCATCTCCAAAAAAACAGCATTCTAGACAAAAATATCCCCTTAATTGTGTTTATGGATTCTGTAAAATGACATTTGTTACAAGAACAATGCAAAATTTTTACTTGCATTTCAGATATGTGTAAGGCATGTGCAAAGTTTACACGAAGATACTGATAATTATTATCAGAATATGATACAAGCATTTGTGGAAGAGGCTTTCAATCTCTCACAGTTTCTGGAGAAAGTAAATGTTCGATAAACAATCACAAGATTTATTTAGTCCAAATAATACCGATCGTAGCTCAACTTCATTGCAAAACATTGATACATTGGATTTCAATGATTGGGTAAGTCTTTCTGATCGATATAAAAATACACTGCAATAATGTTTCATCATGTTTTCACAAAGAAATTATTGACTTACAATTTATCAAGAAATCTGATGTAGAAGGAAATATCTTAAAAAGAATCCTATATATTTTTAATGGAAAATAGCTTACAGTTTATTTTGTTGAAATTGTATTATGTTACTGTCAATGGGCACAATCTCGTAAAATTAATAGTTTTGTTGCCGCAGAGCTTCAAAGCTTTAAAACATTAGGATTTGGAGGTAAAGCTGATATGAAGTTTGGAAGCTTATTTTTGCCTAACAAGTGAGTGCACATTGCCCGTCAACGATTCCTTTTCTGAGGTAAGGAGGGAACACAGAAGTTCTAGTGACTTTAATAGAAGTAACCAATAAACGGCTATATCATATCCAATTCTGTACACGCTAAAACACGCTTATTGACAATCGTCGGTGTCGTTAACGGTATCAGCGCAGCTTTTATTCAATATGAAAAACCTACGCAACGCGTATTGAATCGTAGTTGTCGGTAGGCATGTACAGAATTGGGTCCCAGGTAGCAGAGTGACGTCAAATGATGTATTAAGAACGTTTTAATGACGTCTCTAATGTCAATAAAACGTTATTAAGACGTCTTTAGACATCATCCTGCTACCTGGATAAACAACTATATCTCATGTTTATGAAGAACTATACAAAGGACTATACATTTTAAATGTAATAGTGATTTGTCAAATCAGCTAAAATTGAAATATGTTGTAGTTTAGGTGATGCTGATCAAAAGTCTCCACGGGCACAGAGTCCGAATCAAATCTATGAAAGTTATGATGGTTTAAAGTGAGTGCCATTGGAGTTTAAAAAATGTCTGTTTTTTAAATACATTATTTATTACGTATATATAATGTATGTGGATGTGCGTGCGTGCGTGTGTACAAAAAATAATATATATATGTGTATTTAGACTGTTGGCAGCATAAAAATATCGAAATCTGTAACGTACAGCAGATGTGGAAATCTTATATCTTAATGGTTTTAAGCATTGTTTCCTTGTACTCAAAAAAGCCAATCAAAAATACAGACAATTGTTGATGTAGAAGAAAACTGATATGTGACATTTTTAAAATAACTAGGACTGAGACAAATAAGAACTAATCGCGATAATGACTACTTAAGTGGCTAATAAGACTTAGGATAAACTGATGACTGACAAAGCGATGTAAGTGTATCGTGTAATTTCTACGTGATACATACTTAACTTACAATTAGTTAATGCTAATATCAGTGATTACACAAATCACTCACATACACACACACACACACACACATACATGTATATATTTTTTCAAACATTATATATTAACATATGTATTAAAAAACAAGCATTTTTAAACTCCAATGACATTCACTTTGTTATCTTATCTTTTATGGTGTTGATTTTTGGCCTATGAAAACTTTTGATCAGCATCACCTAAACTACAACATATTTCAATTTCACCTAATTTGAACGAAATCATTTTTACATTTAAAATGTACAAGGTCCTTTTTTTCTCTCACACTCATATCTATCCAAGCTGAATTATACTCACCTATTCAATCACTACATATGTACTTATTGGTGACCCCTCATTTTATCTCAGCCCAAAACATCTCAGCAAAAATATCTCGTCTATAATATCTCAGTCCAAAATGTCTCAGTTCAAAAATGTCTCAGTCTAAAATGTCTCAGTTCAAAAATATCTCAGTCCAAAATGTCTCAGTTCAAAAATATCTCAGTCCAAAAATATCTCAGACAATAATGTATCGAACAAAAATATCTCGAATAAAATAATAATGATGGGACGGAACGTCTGGTGGATTCTTTGGGGGCACACTATGTGTCTAGTTTAACAATAGTGGAGCCCCCCGCAGGGGGGCGGAACCTACTGCCTCCACGCATATACTTTCCATGCCGAGACAAGGTGCTATATGGGTTTACAACTTTCTACGCGTGGAAAGCGTGGACTGAGATATTTTTGAACTGAGACATTTTGGACTGAGATATTTTTGAACTGAGACATTTTAGACTGAGACATTTTTGAACTGAGACATTTTGGATTGAGACATTTTTGAACTGAGACACTTTGGACTGAGATGTTTTTGAACTGAGACATTTTGGTCTGAGATATTTTTCCCGAGACTTTTTTGTATGAGATCATTTAGGAGAGACATTTTGACTGGGAACCGTACTTATTTAATAAAAATAACCTTAAGGAGGTTCGATGGCTTCATCGGAAGGAGTAGTGGGACGCGGGGGTTTTGGAAACAGCGCACTAGCGTTTGAAGTATAGTGGGAATGAAGGGGATTGCTCTGATTGGTCGCCGCGTGCGTATAATGCGTGCTGCTGTTCACGTCGTTCACGACCGTGGCAGCCTAGCAGACGAAAAATCAAGCAATTTATGCTTTAATAATTAATTTTTCTACGAAATGTGCGGTAACTTTCCCCTTTCTTTCGCTCATTTATTTGTAAATTATTAAGTTACATGTGCATATTTTTCTTTCCTTATCATTTGCATTTTTTCTTGCACTTATTTCATTCTGAAGGTATATGCAATATATTATTTCCCATAAAAACCTATGTTAAAAATGCAGCCAGTTTTATGAAATTTTAATATGTTGTTCTGGAATGCAAAATAGAATTATGTGAATTTTTTGGGAATTTTTCACCGTCCCGTTTTGAAAAAAATCTAATCCAAAAATTGTACTTTTTAAATTTTTGGAGTAGATTTTTTTCAAAACGGGACGGTGAAAAATTCTTAAGAAATTCACATAATTCTATTTTGCATTCCAGAACAACATATTAAAATTTCATGAAACTGCATTTTGTTGTAGCCATCGAACCTCCTTAATACACGAAAATAAGGTTGAACTTTATGTCAGCTTTCAAATCCTAATATTTTAAGGTTTTGAAGCTCCTCAGTGAGCACATTATTGATTTTAAGAGGTTGTGCCTATTGATATTTTTTATCAGGAAGGTAAGGACAGTGAAATATTTCAATTTTAGCAAAATTAACCGAAAACGATTTTTTATATAAAATTGTAAAATATGCCGAGTCCTTTTCTATTTTAAACAATGCATTTTCTTATTACATGTTTTTCAAAAAAGATAAACATGTAAATAATGTGTTGTACTAACGAGATCTACTGATTGCTAATTAGCATTTATTCTTGTAGACGGACATTAGAATTTGGAGGGCTATACAAGTACGTTCGTACCATAATAAAATTATATTTACTTATT
This sequence comes from Temnothorax ravouxi, assembly GCA_030770255.1. Classification (NCBI taxonomy): domain Eukaryota; kingdom Metazoa; phylum Arthropoda; class Insecta; order Hymenoptera; family Formicidae; genus Temnothorax; species Temnothorax ravouxi. The sequence continues at coordinate 34,556 of JASTWP010001801.1, read as the reverse complement.
TCGTTGTAATTGCATTATTAGCTTTAAAGTAATTTTAATTAGTATTTCTTGTTTAAAGTTAATGAAATAAATGTAATATATATTGAGCATGATAAATGTATGCAGCATGATAATTTAGTTCACCAATACTTGATAGAACAAATCAAATTTTATATCAATAAAACTAAAACTTTATTTGCTTTTTAAAAACGTAATTATGCAAGAGAAAAATTATTTATGCAAGTATATATTATTATTTTGTGATAATTAAAATGAATTACAAGAAAGCATATTTTATAGAATATTATTTGATTTATTATTTTTATATTTATTTGCTATTTTTACTATATATGTTATTTTGTAACAAAATTACAAAACTACTATGTTGTATTTATTGCAATAATTATGTGAATTAAAATTTTAGGGTAGGTATTAAGTATTATAAAATAATTATTTTATTATGTACGATTTAGTATAAAGTGTCAATTTACAGATATCAGAAAAAAATTAGATAATGCAGTAAGATGATTTGAAATAGTAGCTATGTAATAAAATATTTTTGTATTTTATACAAAATTATTTTATAATTTATAATACTGTGAAATAATACTGTCTAACATGTAATAAACACATACGTATAAAAACATTTATAAATACATACATTAAGGGGTAACACCACTATAGAGGCCCGAAAAATAGATTTTTTTGTGGTTAAGAAAAGTAAATAAAAAATCTATTTAAAGAACTTTATTGTACATGTCTTAAAGTGTATGAAACAATTTTTAATTTTTTTAAATGGGATTTTTTTAAATCTTACCTTTTAAGTTATATAAGTATGTAATATTATAAGTATTTATTAATGGTAATATTAGTATTCCTAAATATATTGTCAGGCCAGGTTTTGGGTTCAAGTTATTAGCGAGCTGAGGCGAGGAGTAAAATTGAAAAAAGTAGAAGTTAATTTGGGTTCTCGCGTGTCTTCACGCGGAGAAGGAACTCTCCCGGACTATAAGCCGACACCATATGAGATTTTGATGGACGATATTAGAGAAAGACGATATCACCTCAGGAAAACGCCGCCTACGCCATCAAGGAAGGACGCGCATGCCATTATTCTTGAATTTATTCGAAGTCGACCACCTTTAAAAAAGGCAAGATTCATGATTGCGTACATATAAAATCCGAGTAAACTAAAAATCCAAAAGAGGAGCTATATTTTCGTATTTAGTGCTAATTACGCTTGTTCCATTATCAACCGGAATAGGCGGAGAGCTGGCGTTAAAAAACTGCAAGAGTTTTGTAATGGCTGATTTTTTCACATAACGTTATATTGCGGGTGTACATGAGTTAGCACCCACTCGCAAGATCAGGTACTGGGACACCTGGCGCCGGCGCGCTTCGAAATAGGTCAAATTATTAAGTGCGATAAAAGTGTTTTGTAATGGCTTAAATTTTGTGAGAAACTAATAAATAATATAAAAAACCGTTAGAAAGTGGTCAGACCGCACAGTTATGGGACGCAGCGAGTCAGCACCTCGCATAAGTGGTCGCAATGATTAGGTCAATAAAACTGTTTCGAAATTAGGAATGTTCAGTGTAAAACTCGGGGCAGATGGCGCCATGGCGTCCGGTCCTGTCATGGCGGCGTCACCAACACTAACTCAATATACATGTATGTGTTGGTGTATCTGTGAGCCTATCTGTGATGCTTCGCGGCTAGTTCGATTCATCAAAAATGTCGAAAGAAGATTATTACGGCAAATTAAGTATTAAAAAATTGAAGGAGCTGCTGTGAGAAAGAGGTGCATTATTACATGGAAAGAAAAAAGAATTAGTGGACAGGTTAGTATATTAGGTATAATTGTTTATATGGACAGATTACAAAATGTGTGCTTTATCACTTAACAGTAAGTTGTATTTCAAGGTATTAATACACGTAGACACCGAAAACTACGGAGCGCACTATGTGGACCTCGTCATCGGCAACCTGGGATACCTAGACATCGAATTCAAGCTTGATTCATAAGAATCGACTTAAAAGTTCCCTAGCGGCACTTTTTGCCAAGCGTAGAGAACTTTCTTTTCCGGCAGCGGTGGTAATACGATGTAAGAATACGAAATCTCTCTAGATATACATGAAGCAATTGACTCAATATATATAATACCTAATTTACCTAAATAGAAATCTAAGAAATCTTCCTCTGACCGATAAGTCTATCGACCTATAATAATTTATCTACTAGATCGTTCGAAATACGCGCGCGATATCGAAACTGGCGATACCTGAGCCGCCAGTGTCGAAAAAGGGAAAGTGACGCTCTCTGATATATATATCATACTAGCATGCCCCGCCGGGTTTCGCCCGGCGAACATGTGTATTAACACACGCAAATAGTCTCTCTCTCTCTTTCTCTCTCTCTCTCTCTCTCTCTCTCTCTGTCTCTGTCTCTGTCTCTGTCTCTGTCTCTGTCTCTGTCTCTCTCTCTCTCTCTCTCTCTCTCTCTCTCTCTCTCTCTCTCTCTCTCTCTCTCTCTCTCTCTCTCTCTCTCTCTCTCTCTCTCTCTCTCTCTCTCTCTCTCTCTCTCTCTCTCTCTCTCTCTCTCCCTCTCTCTCTCCCCCTCTCTCTCTCCGCCTCTCTCTTCCCCTCTCTCTCTCTCCCTCTCTCTCCCCCTATTTCTCCCCCCCCTCTCCCTCTCTCTCCCTCCTCTCCCCTCTCCCCCTCTCCCCCTCTTCCCCTCCATCCTCTCCCTCCTCTCTCCCCTCTCCCCCTCTTTTCCTCTCTCCCTCCCTCCCTCTCTCCCTCTCCCCCTCTTCCTCTCTTTCCCTCTCTCCCTCCCTCCCTCTCTCTCTCTCTCTCTCTCTCTCTCTCTCTCTCTCTCTCTCTCTCTCCCCCTCCCTCTCTCTCTCTTCCTCTCCTTCTCCCTCTCTCCCTTCCTCCCTCCTTCCCTCCCTCCCTCCCTCTCTCCTTCTCTCCCTCCCTCTCTCCTTCCCTCCCTCCCTCCCTCTCTCCCTCTCTCCCTCCCTCCCTCCTTCCCTCTCCCTCCCTCCCTTCCTCTCTCCCTCTCTCCATAGGCATATCAATGCACATTATTCATTCTGATGCTACGCATCACACGGCTACCTCTGACTCATGGCTTGATGTTGTCGCGGTGGATGATGGAGATAAGGTCCTAAAGTTTACTAAATCCGAGTGCCCATTTATAGCCGGTCATGATCTCATAGAATTGTCGCTGTCACTCGGTACGAGCAGGGGAATTGAGCGTAACATTTTAAGGCGTAGTTATAGAGCTATTAATGGTGATGAGTTTCGTGATCACCTTCTGTCTATCATTGAGGGTACCGGTTTCCCTGCGTGCACTCGGCGAGTCACTGATGGCAGTCAAGTCGGACTTGATGACTGGACTAACGTTGCTAAAGTTGATGAGCTTTGTACAGCGCTGTCCGATGCCTTACTTGGAACGCTTAATGTGTTGGCTCCTGAGCGTATATTCGTTATTAGAAAGCCTCCTGCGCAGTGGCTTACAGTTGAACTTAAAACCCGGTTTCTTACTCGTGATCGACTGTATAAGCAGGCAAAACGTTCTAATAGTTTACTTGGTTATGCCACCTATAGACTTTTCCGTAACCAGCTCAATATTGATGTGAAGCGTGCCAAAAGCGAGTTTCATTTCAATACTCTTAAGAATATTACGGACCCTGCTAAACTATGGAGAGAGCTGGCTCGCTTGGGTCTTGTCAAATCATCCTTGGTTTCTCCTCTACGTTTTTTTCCACCCGATCTATTGAATTCATTTTACGTTTCTGTTTCTAACGCTCAGTTGCCATGTTCATATGCTGACTTCATTTCTGCCATTGCACTGGTTACTCGTCCATCTCAATGTCCAGAATTTGTGTTCTCTGCTGTTACACCTTGCACGATTTTTAAGCTCATTTCTATGGGACCACATCATTCGTATGCGTCGGGTTCCGATAGAATTCCGCTTTATATTTTACGTATCGCTTGGCCAACGATTTCATCGTATCTAACTACCTTATTTAACTGCTCATTAGAAACTTCCTCATTTCCGTCTTTGTGGAAACAAGCGCTTATCCGCCCTCTTTCGAAATTCGCATTCCGTCATCTCCGTCTGATACGAGACCGATAGCCAATCTGCCTGAACTTTCTAAAGTCCTTGAAAGGATTGTTGCCTCACAGATTACCGACTACTTAATCGAGCATGATCTCTTAAATCCAAGACAGTCTGCTTATCGACCATGCCATAACACTCAGTCTGCACTACTTCGCATTTGTGATGATATCAAGGAGGGAATTGACAACAGGTTTGTCACAATCATGATTCTCTTTGATTTCAGCAAGGCATTTGATACTGTTCCACATCTTCGCCTACTCACTAAACTTAAGGCGATCGGTTTCTCTGACGCCGTTCTTACATGGATCTTTTCATACTTGACTGGTCGTTCACAGGCGGTGGTAGATGATTCTGGCAAGCTTTCTGATTGGCTATCTACGTCGTCGGGCGTCCCACAGGGTTCCGTGCTTGGTCCACTTTTATTCTCTCTCTTTATTAACGATATTGGTAGCGTCTTGTCACATGCATCACATATGATGTTTGCCGATGACATTCAAATTTATCTATCATGCTCACCGGCTGACATTCTTCATGGATTAGAGTTAATTTCTAAGGATGCGAACGCTATATTTAATTATGCTGAGTCTAATGGCCTTAAACTGAATCCTGCCAAATCAAAGGTGATTATTTATTGTAGTAAAGCATACGTTAGGCATATTGACGTTTGTCTTTCTACCGCCTATTACTGTAAACCAGGTACCTCTTCCTTTTGTAAGTGAAGTGAGGAATTTGGGCGTTATGTTCACGTCTACTCTCTCTTGGAAGAAACATATTCTGCATGTCTCACAGCAAGTCCATCATGCACTATATAAACTAAAATTTAATAGAAACTCTCTTTCCACTGAGTTAAGAATCAAATTAGTTACAGCATTAATTAATACCTCATATTGACTATTGCTGTCTTGTCTATCATGGCCTGAGCAATGAGTTGAATACTAAATTGCAAAGACTTGTAAATTGCTGTATTCGGTTTATTTATGATATCAGAAGTGATGAACATATAACGCCATACAGACATCGACTGGGCTGGCTCTCTGTTGAAAAAAGGAGGCTTTATTTTCTCGGTTGTCAGATGTATCGTATCCTTTTCTTACAATCTCCTTCTTACCTTAGTGAGCTTTTCACTCTTCCTGACCCGTCGTTAAGGAGTTCTGACCGTCTTGGTGCCTCATCGCAAACCTTTCATATCCCGACTTGTAGAACTGCCACATATATGCACTCCTTTCGTCTTTCCTCAATTCGTTTTTGGCATACTCTTCCTACTAGTATAACATCTGCATCTTCCATCGCATCTTTTAAAAACTTTCTTCATTTATTTTTGCTTGCCTCTGAATCTGGCTAATAATCTGGCTGATGCTTTAGCCTTTTTTGCGTCGACTATACAGTGCAATGATACCATTGCGTGCGTAATTCTAAGTTAGTTTCTTAAGCCTTACATTTTTGTCTATATTTCGTTACTTACCAGTTCTTGCTCTGCGTATCATGATATTTCCCGCTACTTATTTTTAGTACTATATCTTGTTACTATTGTATTATATTGTTTTATTTGCTTTTATTGCACCTTTGCCCTTTAGCTCACGCTTGGGCATAAATAAACGTAATCAATCAATCAATCAATCTCTCCCTCTCTCTCTCCCTCCCTCCCTCCTTCCCTCTCCCTCCCTCCTTTCCTCTCTCCCTCTCTCCCTCTCTCTCTCCCTCCCTCCCTCTCTCCCTCTGTCTCGCTGTCAGGTTTATCGTATCTTATTCTCATATTCTCCAATCTACCTGAGTGAGCTTTTTGCCTCGCCTGATCCATCGCTAAGAAGATCTGATCGTCTTCCAAATCCGTCGCAGATTTTTCATGTTCCGTCTTGTAGAACCACAACATGTTGGAACTCTTTTCGTCTTGCTGCAATACGTTTTTGGCATTCTCTTCCCGATAATATAACGTCCGCTCCATCGCTTCCGACCTTCAAAAACCTACTACGCTCGTACTTGTTTGCATCTGAATCTGTTTGATTTTCTTGGCCTTCTTGCGTGATCACATCCGTGCAATAGTACCATCGTCTAGTCAGACAGTCTGGCTTGTCATACAAATTCATCTTACTTTAGCTGCGTTGCGTAACATCTATTACTTCTTAAGTTAACATTTAGGTTAGTATATTGTTCTTGCTTTTCTTTTTTAGTCTAAGTATTAGTTTTGTGATTCACTGGGATGCAATACAATTCAGCTTTTCTTTATGTTTACTATTTGTTGCTTCTGCTATATTCTTGTAGCTTACTATTGTGTTGCATTCTAGGTAACTTTGCTACTTTGTATCTTTGCCCTGTAGCTGTTGTTTGGGCATAATAAACTTAATCAATCAATCAATCAATCTCTCCCTCTCTCCCTCCCTCCCTCCCTCCCTCACTCCTTTAAATTTTACTCAAATTTTTATTTTAAAAAGCTTGAGTTGACATGATAACATTAGTATACAATTATATTATTACAGGTAATAAATATTTTGTAAAAGGGCAATGCAGGGCTGAAATGCGAAAGCATGTACAATACGAAGTTAATGCCAGTATTTCTATCTCTATTTTGATGGAGAGATTCAAGAAACCAGCTGTGAATGTACAGTCGGGCATTCAAAAACCGCCCACTGTAAGCATGTGACAGTATTATTACTGGCTATGAATGAAGTATGCTTGAACAGGACAGTAATCTTAGAACAGACATCAACAGCAAAATTGCAAACTTTTCACCAGCCAACAAAGAAATGGATCACCGATGAAAGTAAAGCTTTTTCAACGAAGAACACTAATCCCAGAGTATAATTTAGATAATAAAGACTATGCAATATGGTACAAAAACTATTACAGAAATTTATTTATTGCTCGTGGATATAAAAACTCGATGTCAATTAAAATGATCAAGAGACACGGTAGTGTCTCGTGCTAAGTACACGCGGAGCGAGACCGACCGTGACTCTTTTACGCGACGACGCGACGGGTTGCGAGTATACGAGATGTTGAGATCTCGATAACGAGTGAACAGATCAAGTTCTAAGTAGGCTTGATCGATAGTTGGGGTCAAAATAAGGGGAGTATCTCCTATATAATTTTCTGCTACGTGCCTTACGAGCGGAGATATTGCGACGCAAAGTCCAAATGTGGAAATTTTTTAATTAAGATACTACTTCTAACGCCGACGTCTTATGACATATATATATAAAAAGGGGGAAATGTCACTTTCACTTTTTCGACGCTGGCGGCGCAGGTATCGCCAGTTCCGATATCGCGCGCGTATTTCGAACGATCTAGTAGGTGAATTAAAGGTCGATAGACTTATCGGTCAGGAGGAAGATTTCTATTTAGGTAAATTAGGTACATATATAATATATATTGATTCTTATGAGCTTGAATTCGATGTTTAGGGTTGCCCATGACATATGGTTGCCCAGGTTGCCGATGACGAGGTCCAGATAGTGCGCTTCATAGTTTTCGGTGTCTACGTGTATTAATACCTTGATATCGATGTCTACGTGTCCCAGGTTGCCGATGACGGGATCCAGATAGTGCGCTTCATAGTTTTCGATGTCTAGGTGTAATCGTACGTTGAATTCGATGTCAATGTGTCCCAGGTTGCCGATGACGAGGTCCATATAATGCGCTCCGTAGTTTTTGGTGTCTACGTGTATTAATACCTTGAAATTGATGTCTAGGTGTCCCAGGTTGCTGATGACGAGGTCCAGATAGCGCGCTACGTAGTTTTTGGTGTCTAGGTGTAATAATACCTCGAATTCGATGTCTACGTGTCCCAGGTTGCCGATGACGAGGTTCACATAGTGCTAGTTTTTGGTGTCTAAGTGTATTAATAAATTTAAATTTGAATGCAGGACACGTAGATATCGAATTCGAGGTATGTACACGTAAACACCGAAAACTACGGAGCGCACTATGTGGAACTCGTCATCGGCAACGTGGGACACCTAGACATCGAATTCAACGTATTATTACACCTGGACACCGAAAACTATGGAGCGCGCACTATCTGGAACCCGTCATCGGCAACCTGGTACACGTGGACATCGAATTCAAGGTATTAATACACCTGGACACCGAAAACTATGGAGCGCACTATCTGGACCTCGTTATCGGCAACCTGGGACACCTACTCATCGAATTCAAGCTTGATTCATAAGAATTTACTTAAAAATTTTATTATGTCGTGACATAATAAAATTTCGCTGAATTAAAATTATGTCTAGACATAATAAAAATTGGACGAATAATAGTAACCTTTCGAAAGTAGAGGTTTTAAGCTTGAAATTTAAATTTTATTCATTTTTAACAAAGTAACAGCTGCTCGAATTTTGCTTATTTTTAAAGATAAATTTAGTGTTCCTTCAATTTTTGTGAGAAATGTATAATTTATTTTTACTTAAATATTATTAATTTTTATGTATTTGTTGTTATTGTTAATTAAAAAATAAACAATAAAAATGTTTTGCAGATTCTTGCTTAACACTACAAAATAGGTGATATCAGTACAAAATTACCTTTTTCAAAAAAGGTAAAAAAAAGTGCCAAGTACACGCAATGTATTTTGAAAATTCAAAAATCTAAGTGGTTTATATTTTTTTCACAAAAATATATTATCTAACTTAACTCAAGTGTTTAACTCAAGTATTTAAAAAAAAAAGATGTGAAATCTTTAATTTCTTCTAACGTAAGTGGTAGCTTCATATTTTTTTCACAAAATTATATTACCTAACTTAACTCAAGTGACATGTATTTCAAAAAAAAGATGTGAAATCTTTAAATTAAATTGCGCCAATTGTAAAGAGAATATGTATATTGCTTTGAAAGATAATTGTTATGCAACTACTTTAAAGAAATAAAACCCAAGTGGTATCTTATTCGTATTTCTATTCAAGGGTCTTCCTATTCTAAACCCAAGTGATAATAGCTTCTTAATTCTCTTTAACAAATTTTTAATATTACAAAGAATCATTTTAATTACAAAGAATTAAAGAAGTAACGGTACAAAATAAAAATATTTAATTAAAACAAAATAAATAAATTTTTCTTGTAAAAAGACTTGGCGCTGCTAGACTTTGCAATTTAAACATTAGTACTAAGATTTTTGATTGAATAAAAAACAATAAACATAATTTAGGGAAGAATGCGACAGGAGTAAAAAAGCAGCGCCAAGTTTTTTTACAAGAAAAATTTATTTATTTTGTTTTAATTAAATATTTTTATTTTGTACCGTTACTTCTTTAATTCTTTGTAATTAAAATGATTCTTTGTAATATTAAAAATTTGTTAAAGAGAATTAAGAAGCTATTATTACTTGGGTTTAGAATAGGAAGACCCTTGAATAGAAATACGAATAAGATACCACTTAGGTTTTATTTCTTTAAAGTAGTTGCATAACAATTATCTTTCAAAGCAATATACATATTCTCTTTACAATTGGCGCAATTTAATTTAAAGATTCCACATCTTTTTTTTGAAATACATGTCACTTGAGTTAAGTTAGGTAATATAATTTTGTGAAAAAGATATGAAGCTACCACTTACGTTAGAAGAAATTAAAGATTTCACATCTTTTTTTTTTAAATACATGTCACTTGAGTTAAGTTAGATAATATATTTTTGTGAAAAAGATATAAACCACTTAGATTTTTGAATTTACAAAATACATTGCGTGTACCTGGCACTTTTTTTTACCTTTTTTGAAATGGTAATTTTGTACTGATATTAGAACCTGCAAATCCATATGCAATAGAGTGGGATCATTGCTATTCAACGTACATACAATGCCAAAAATTCCTTCTTAAATCTCTTTATCTACTAGATGTTTCTGAAGAACAAGTACAAGAAATAGAACAAGAAACTCGTGGTCAAAGTAATAATAAAGCATGGCATGAATATAGGTGTCATAGAATAACAGCGAGTAATTTTTATGCTTGTTGCAATGAAAATTAAAAAGGCAGTGAGACTTTAGCTCAATCAATTTTAAATCCAAGGTCTTTCACATTAAAAGCAACATTCCATGGGAAAATATATGAAGTTGTTGCAGTATTTAATGAATCTCGTCTCAATGAGCTAAATATACAGGAGTGTGGACTATTTATTTTACTTTCTCATCCATATATTGGAGGTAGCCCAGATCGCCTACTTGCCCTATTGTCGGTGATAGAAGTGAAATGTCCATATGCCAGTAGAAATCTTCCAATAAATGAAATAACTGTACCGTACTTAGAGAGAGATGAAAATAATTTTTTAACATTACGGAAGAATCATTCGTACTATTATCAAATTCAAGGACAGTTGCTGGTTACTGGAAGATTATATTGTGATATATACCTTTAAGGAGTTAGTGCAAATATTAATTGAGAAGGACGATAAGTTTATATCGGAAATGCTTTTCAAGTTAACTAATTTTTATGAAACATACCTTAAGCCTGCAATATTTGAAAAATATATTTATAGAAATTATGACAAGTTATTTTAATAAGTGTATAAGTATTACATCTTTATATTTTGTGATAAACTCGTTCTGCGATTATAAAATTTAAGGTAAATTCTAAGATATAAATGAAAGTGATATATATTGAAAAGTTGAAATGTGGTAAAACTTGTTCTATTGTTGTAAACTTTAAGATAAGATTTTTGAATGAAACGTGAATACTAAAATAAGTAAAGAAAAGTTAAAATGCAATAAAACTCATTTTGTGGCATAACTGTATAAAATAATATAAAATGCCAGTATTTTTAAGAAGGAATAAATCGATGAGAAATTTATATAATTTATAAAATAGTTTAAGTTTGTATTAAGTACATTATAGAAATCAAAACTGTTCTATTTAAAAATAAACAAAATTTTATTACCAATACATATACCTTGTATTTATTCTCACACCTTTTGCATAATATTTTCTTTAAAATTGCACAACATAACACATACTCCAACTAATTCTGTAGCCAATGGAATGTAGTTGTGATTCAGTCTACTTGAAAGAATTTTGTACGTCTTTTGTGTGTGTGTGTGTGTGTGTGTGTGTGTGTGTGTGTGTGTGTGTGTGTGTGTGTGTGTGTGTGTGTGTGTGTGTGTGTGTGTGTGTGTGTGTGTGTGTAATCCAATACTTTCAATGTGGACTCGATGTTTTGATAATAGACGGTCTTTCATAACTGTTTGGTGAGGTAGATATTCTTTACCTTTTGTAAAAGTAGGTGTAGCAACAGTAATATTGTGTGGTGCAAAAATGTCTTGTACTACAAACCCTTGATCAGCCAGAATTAAATCACCAGAAGCGCACTTTTTCATCAAATCACTCCGTTCAATAATCTGTCTATCGCTAGTTGAATCTCCATATGCTGGAGAATGATATGAAATTAAACCATTCGGAGTAGAGCCAATGACAGTTTTAACAGTAGGACCATTTTTGTATGTGCTGAATGATGATTGCTGTAAACGTGGATTATGTGGCTTGTCAACTCGAATTTCAGTTCCATCAATGATAACTCTAGTGGAGGGATAGTGTCGTTTAAAACTTTCTGGCATGTAATAGTCGACTAGTTGTCTACTAGGCCATATATCAATTAAAGACCATTGCTTTGCCATAAAAGTTATCCATGTGTGAAAGATGTTTCCTACAGCTAGTCTAGGAATAGAAAAGTGCTCTGACAGTTCAATATCGCAGCAATTTCTTTTTAATTTCCACAACACCAGAAACAATTGATTTGGCACTGATATATTTCCTACATGTCCTTTTACGTACTTTAAATAATACACTGCTGGTCCTAGGGAGTATAACACTGTCATAAATTTGTCATAGTTTTCTAATCCGGTGAAATGTAACAATGATTCTGGATTATTTTTAAACTGTTTAATGCTATAACGAGAAGCTGAATCTGTTTGAGTCGCAGTTGTTGCAGGGCTGCAAGGTTCTTTATCATTACACTGTTCAGTATCGTTCGTTGAACAGTTTTCATTTTGCACGTAATCGCAACTAATACTTTCTTCATAAACATTTATATTGCTTGTCAAAAGCTCCATTTCAGCACAATTATAAACTTTCACAGAAATATGAGTTTCTTCATTTAAAGGTGTTGATACATTTTTATCCATGAAAAATCCAGTTGTATCAGAGTTTTGACCTTGCTGGAGACTATCATCTTGTACATTGTTTGACGCTTCAGATATGACTGGTGTAAAATCTTCTGTATTATCTCTCTCATTTTCTTTTTCTTTCACATTAACATGTTCCTGAAATTTACTCTGCCAAGAAAAAATAGAAGGAACAGTCCCATGTCGTAAACGTGTAGACTGAAGCTCGTATCCTGCAAATTCACATAAAACATAAAATTAAATACAACTATATTTCATACACAATTGTAATAAATTAATATTTTGAATATATACAATATATACATACCTGCGCGTATACTTTCTTTCATAACATGTTTTGGATTAAAATGATTTATACATAAGCCATGTTTTTGAGTTGGCTTAAAATCAGGTTTCTTAATAGCCTCAAGCCATTTCTTTCTTAAAATTAAATTTTTTGGAAATTTAAATTTTACTTCATTTTTACATTCAAGCACACTACACTTCATTTTCCACTTAAAATATGCAGACAGAGGAAATATTGTGTAAATATCACAGGCTTTATTTACGGTTATGTCTATCTCACGGATGTGCTCACAGATACACCAACACATACATGTATATTGAGTTAGTGTTAGTGACGCCGCCATGACAGGACTGGACGCCATGGCGCCATCTGCCCCGAGTTTTCACTGAACATTCCTAATAGCTGAAAATTTAGAAACTATTAAATTATTGCGTATAATGAAGGAAGAAAACGGTCAGACTTCAGTTTAATGGGACTGACGCAGTCAGCAGTCGTTTGAAGTGCGAAGATCAAGCGCGCGCGGCTGCTCCAAGCGCGTAGTGATTTGCTTATAATTAAATTCCATTTGTATTTGATAAAATAATTGAAAAATTTTTAACTAAATCACGATTGAAATTGTTATTTTTTACGTTATTTAATTAATTAATTAAAAATTTTATTATAATATAAATAAACTTAAAATCAAATTGTAAATTACAAAACTACAAATGAAGAAACAAAAATTAAAAAAAATCCACTTTAAAAAAAAACTTGTTAACTGAGTAAATTGCATTTGTATCGAAATTATTGTTGCCTCTTTTCCGCGATGCCGATTGGTTATCTCGATGCGTTGTGTGCGAGTTATTACTTCGAGTTATTACTTCATTTGCAGCTGTCATTTATATTTTGACAGTTGTGTGTATCAAGGGTTAATAGTGTAATAGTAATAGAATAACGCTAAAGCTAAATAGCGCGCGCGAAGCGCGTGTCTGTAGTGTCTAGTGTTTATAAAAAGTATAATTAAAGTATAACATAATATTATTTTTTCAAATAAACAATTAATAATCAATGTCGCTGTTATTTTCTTCATCTGATTGCTCATCACTCTCGAAATCAGCTTCTTCAGTGTCGTCTACCTGCTCAGACTCAGTATCTGTTCCTCATCTATAGTATTTTATACATAATTTATTGTTAAAAGCAAAATATATGTAAATTATAATTTTTATATTGCTTCCTCATAGAGGAAGCTTTGTTTTCGTAAAAAAATTTTTTTTATTTGTTTTTTTGAATGTGTTCAGAATGTTCTAAAACCTCAAAAAATTGTAATTTTAAAAAATGTGTATGTATGTATGTATGTATGTGTGTGTATGTGTGTATGTGTGTATGTGCCAAATTTACCGAAATTTCTATAACTCCAGAATTAATCAACCAAATCTTAACGAATTGTATATGAAATAGGGGTAGAATTTTCCGGCGAGTACTATAGAGTGTGTATTTTTTTGTTACCGATGTTCTGGAAACCGTTTTTTTTAATTTTTTTATCCATAAGAATTAGAAAAATTTAAAAAATCGGTTTTCAGAACATCGGTAACGAAAAAATACACACTCTATAGCACTCTCCGGAAAATTCTACCCCTATTTCATATACAATTCGTTAAGATTTGGTTGATTAGTTTTGGAGTTATAGAAATGTGTCAAATTTACCAAAATTTCTATAACTCCAGAACTAATTAACCAAATCTTAACGAATTGTATATGAAATAGGGGTAGAATGTTCCGGAGAGTGCTATAGAGTGTATAGAAATTTTGGTAAATTTGTATAGAGTGTATAGAAATTTTGGTAAATTTGACACATTTCTATAACTCCAGAACTAATCAACCAAATCTTAACGAATTGTATATGAAATAGCGGTAGAATTTTCCGGAGAGTGCTATAGAGTGTATAGTTCTTCGTTACCCTTTCGTTTAATGTTCTGGAAACCGTTTTTTTTTAATTCTTTACCCGTAAGAATTAGAAGAATTAAAAAATTGGTTTCCAAAACATTGGTAACGAAAAAATACACACTCTATAGTACTCGCCGGAAAATTCTACCCCTATTTCATATACAATTCGTTAAGATTTGGTTAATTAGTTCTGGAGTTATAGAAATTTTGGTAAATTTGACACATTTTTATAACTCCAGAACTAATTAACCAAATCAAGATTTGGTTGATTAGATTCAGCTTTATATGCGGTTAAAGGTCCATAATTTTGATTGCTTCCTCTATGAGGAAGTCAATATAAATAATTATGGCTTAAAATAGACTAAATACAGGAAGCAATGCAGGTTTCTACTTGCTTACTTTTTGCTTCCTCATAGAGGAAGCTTTGTTTTCGTGAATTTCGTACATGAACCTTTGATTGGGCATAAAGTTGGGTCTAGTCAACCAAATTTAAATGAGTTATATATGAAATAGGGGTAGAAGAAACCAACGAAGAGATTGGTTTTTGAGTTTTTTCTGCCAATATGTTCAGATTGTTGTAAAACATCGAAATATTGCCTAAAAATCGCCTGTCCGTGTGTGTGTGTATGTGCAGATTTAATGTTTGTGGTTGCACTAACTTCCGCAAATATTGAGATATCGGGCTGTTTTTTTTTTAATCGATAGAGTATCATTCAAGGAAGGTTGGTATTGAATTTGGCGATGATCGGTAAAAGGGTTCTTTTTTAAAAAAATTTTGAATTATTTTAGAAATGTTCGTGGTTGCTCTAACTTTCGCAAATTTGGAGATATCGATCTATTTCTACTTTTATTATATTTTCTAGTCTTTTCTACCCCTATTTTATATATAATTTTTTAAAATTTGGTTGATTAGACCCAACTTTATACGCGATCAAAGGTTCATAATTTTGCTCGCATATAAAGCTAAGTCTAATCAACCGAATTTAAAAGAATTATATATAAAATAGGAGTAGAAAAGACTGATGTGAAAATTGTTTTTTGAGTTTTCGATGCCAAAGTATTGCTTATGTTCAAAAACGTCGAAAAATCGTAGAGTATCATTAAAGGTAGGTTGGTGTTGAACCTCAAATTTGAAATCAGCCAAATCTTAACGAATTATATATGAAATAGGGGTAGAAAAAACTGAAGAATATAATAGAATTAATAAAATCTGCTAATAATGAAGGGGTTACCGATTTTTATCTAAAAAAATCTATATGATTGCCCTGCAAATTTCTGCAAATTTTGAGATATGGAGTTTAATTTTTTTTTATGAATAAAGTATCATTAAAGGTAAGTTGGTGTTGAATTGCCTTGGACGGTCCCAAGCCCGGCCTGAGAAAGGAGGAGGGTTGGAGTGGACAGTCTTAGTACCCACTCCGTAAAACTAATTATATAATTTTAATATTGTTTAAATATTGTTGAAAAACATGAAAACATACAAACAGCAAAATTTTTTAAATACAGGAAATGAATCTTATCGAATGCCATCTATTGGATAATCCGAATTTAAAGTTTATATATAATTGTATATAATCATACATAATCTACATGGATAAATGCTTCTCATATATGATTTATAGCAGCTTCCTCTATGAGGAAGCCAAAAGAAATAAATACTGATAAGTATACATCGAATAAAATAAAAGCTTCATCATAAAAGCAGGTTTCTACTTGCACACTTAAAAACTATGAAGAAGCAATGTACAAGTTTCCACTTGAACACTTTAAAACTATGAGGAAGCAATGTGCAAGTTTCTACTTGCACACTTTTGGCACACAGCTTGTTTATATTTAAAGAATTAATAAAAACGTAACTTGTAATTATGTAAAATAAACATAGAAAATTGAAAAAATATTTTTTTAAATTAATCATTTTTATGAATAAAAATTAACCATTTAAATTTATCTTTATTACATATATTTTGCTTTTAACAATAAATTATTATGTATAAAATACTATAGATGAGGCATAATTATTTATTTACAGATACTGAGTCTGAGCAGGTAGACGACACTGAAGAAGCTGATTTCGAGAGTGATGAGCAATCAGATGAAAAAAATAACAGCGACATTGATTATTAATTGTTTACTTGAAAAAAGTGTATTATGTCATACTTTAATTAAATTTTTTAATAAATTTTTTTTTAATTTTTTGTTTCTTTATTTGTAGTTTTGTAATTTCCAATTTGATCTTAAGTTTATTTATATTATAATAAAATTTTTAAATAATTAATTAAATAACGTAAAAAATAACAATTTCAATCGTGATTTAGTTAAAAATCTTTCAATTATTTTATTAAATACAAATGGAATTTAATTATAAGCAAATCACTAGCGCTTGGAGCAGCCGCGCGCGCTTGATCTTAGCACTTCAAACGACTGCTGACTGCGTCAGTCCCATTAAACTGAAGTCTGACCGTTTTCTTCCTTCATTATACGCAATAATTTAATAGTTTCTAAATTTTCAGCTATTTCGAAACAGTTTTACTGACCTAATTATTGCGACCACTTATGCGAGGTGCTGACTCGCTGCGTCCCATAACTGTGCGGTCTGACCACTTTCTAACGGTTTTTTATATTATTTATTAGTTTCTCACAAAATTTGAGTTATTACAAAACACTTTTATCGCACTTAATAATTTGACCTATTTCAAAGCGCGCCGGCGCCAGGTGTCCAGTACCTGACCTTGCGAGTG
The DNA here is from genome assembly GCA_030770255.1 of Temnothorax ravouxi. NCBI lineage: Eukaryota > Metazoa > Arthropoda > Insecta > Hymenoptera > Formicidae > Temnothorax > Temnothorax ravouxi. Next base: position 17,396 of record JASTWP010001801.1, on the reverse strand, counting down.
GGTGCTGACTCATGTATACCCGCAATATAACGTTATGTGAAAAAAAATCAGCCATTACAAAACTCTTGCAGTTTTTTAACGCCAGCTCTCGGGCTAGAAATACAATATGTGATTTTCACCAGTGTTAATCAATATCTATATAGATACTTATGTTGACTCTTAGTACAATAGGTACTTAGGTATTTTACTTGATGAAAATTGAGTAGTTTTTATAAAAATCATGCATGTCCTGTATATTAATAAATTTATGGTAATTACGCAGCGATAAGGACCATCTTCTAATTTCAATAATTTTGAGATATCAAGGTCATCACCTTGAGTGACCTTCAAAAAGTTTTAACCGGCGATCGTTGTCTATTAAAAAGTTATTAATAAAAGAAGTTGCATAAATGAAACAATTTTCCTTTACTGATTAACATTAAATGATAAAAAGAAGTTAATCTGAAATATTATGCATCAATAACTGCGTCATGATTCTAATCATCACAATTTGATGGTTTATTATTGAGAGTCCTTTAAGTTTCAAGTATTGTTTCTTTTATTTTATTTATGAAACTGAAGTTAATGAAACTTTTGTTAATAAGTAATAAAAACTTTTTAACTAGAGTTAATAAACTTCTATAATAAACTATTTTTAACAAACAACGAGCGACACAGCTAAAACCTTTTGAAAGTTACTTAGGAGAATGACCTTAACAAATATGTCAAGCTCATTGAAATCGGCAAAATTACTTTTAATGTGTATTAATTACCGTGAAGTTTACTCCATTCCACTCTCTGCTTACAGGGCGATACAAGGTCTATTATTGTATGGTTTGTGTGAAAAGGTGAAACCCCATGTAGAACTGTACAATGATAGACTGTTGTGTATTAAACTTAATTTTTATGAGAACCCGCCATAAGAGTGGGAACCCTCTCCCACTCTCTTGCTTTGCAGTCAGTTCTCTGCCTGCCTTTGTTAATGGCACCACGCGTGCCTGTGTGCAGAATAAAGTACACTATTAGTGAGTACCTGAGCCTCAGTCAATTACCTATCCCACGCCAATACACTACAACTGGTGTCAGAAGTGATAATTTTCACAACTCAAGAGGGATACGAGTATACTCGCCGTAAAATAAGTTATCAAATCTTTGATTGCTACGTGAATCGAGAACCGGATATCCAAGATGGAGGTCCCCCCAGAATTATTACAGGCGCTTACAAGCATGATGGTCAGCGCCATCCAGTCGTCCGCGACATAAGCTACGGCGAATGCAGGTACCACAGGCAGAACACCCGCGACATCGCAGTCACCAAAACCGCCGTCGCTCACGGTAAACGAATACCGATTGTCGGAAGGATCTTTAGTCGAGGATTACTTCAAGAGATTTGATTGGGCTCTCCAATTAAGTAAGATACCGGAAGAGCAGCACGCAAATTACGCTCGCGTATATATGGGCGCAGAACTTAACAATGCACTCAAGTTTTTAATCAGCCCGCGGCTACCAGAGGACTTAACCTACGAGGAATTACGTACGATACTTATTAGTCATTTCGATCGCCCAAAAAATAAATACGTTAAGAGTATCAAATTTCGTCTCATTGTGCAACAAAAGGGTGAAACTATCGCTGCTTTCGCACTGCGCCTCAGACAGGGCTCTGCACATTGCCAATACGACGAGTTCCTTGACAGGATGCTTATTGAGCAATTTCTACATGGACTCTCAACACGTGAGATATGCGACGAAATTATCGCTAAGAAGCCATCCACCTTCGCGGAAGCGTACGAGATTGCGAACTCCCTCGAAGCCACACGCAACGTCAGCAATGAGGTTAAAGTTGCCGGAGCAGGAACCGCATCAGAAGCCGTGCATAAACTGTGATATGCACCATCGCAATTCAAGCGACAGAAGAAGGGCACACACCAGAAATCTGAACGTAACGAGCAAAGGAATCCACGTTTTCTGCGGCAAGGTGACAAACGGAGTTCCGAAAAAAAGGAGCGTATCTGCGCAAGCTGCGGTGGACCGCACGCTCGTGACAAGTGTAGGTTTCGTGAGGCTATATGCCATAATTGTGGCAAGAAAGGACACATTGTCAAAATCTGTAGAGCACCAAAGCAAATTCAAGCCCCCGCAGAAACAATGGATCAGGTTGCAACTGACACACAACCGGCGACACGGGTCGACACTGTGCAACGCTTGGACAAACTCAGTGAAACTGACAGATATGATATTTCTAAACGCACGCTCGCGGTAAGCATTGATGGTAGAAATTTAGAAATGGAGTTAGATACGGGCGCGCCCTGCGGTATTGTTAGTAAGAAAACTTTGCTTTCAATTAAACCCAATTGCAAGTTGTTCAAAACTGATAGACGTTTTGCTAGCTATACAGGGCATCATATTAGTTGCATCGGACGTACACCCGTGACAGTTACGTTAGGTGTGACTACTCGGAAACTAGATCTTTATGTCGTTGACGGTAATTTTGATTCATTATTTGGCAGAGAATGGATCTCCCAATTTACTCACGAGATTAAGTTTCACGAACTTTTTGACGTACCGGATAGCATTCATACGATAATTACGGAGACACCTAACCTCCTCGAAGAGCAGAAGACTCGTCTAGATCAATTCTTAATGAATTATCAAGATTTGTTTAGTACGGTACCGGGCAAGCTGACAGGACCGCCAGTCTCTGTCCACTTCAAACCAGGAGCAACACCCGTTTTTGCCCGTGCACGAGAAGTCCCTCTAGCATTACGTGATGCTTACGCCAAGGAGATTGACGCTAAAATAGCTTCAGGATTCTACGAAAGAGTAAAACATTCGGAATGGGCTTCTACAACGCATATAGTTATGAAGAAAAACGGTAAATTAAGAATTACAGGTAATTACAAGCCTACGTTAAATCCACGCATTGTCATTGATGAACACCCTATCCCTAAAGCAGAGCACTTGTTTAACCGAATGAAGGGTGCAAAGCTTTTCTGTCATCTAGATATTACGGACGCATATACGCACCTTCCAGTTGACGCAGAATTCAGTCATGCATTAACACTGAACACTCCAACACACGGACTAATTCGTCCTAAACGAGCAGTATATGGAGCAGCCAATATCCCAGCAGCATGGCAACGCCGTATCGAAACAATCCTAGGAGATCTAGAGAATGTAACAGTATTTTTCGATGACATAACAATATCCGCAGATAGTTTTGAGAAGCTTCTAATAATCTTAGATACGGTTCTTCAACGATTGAGAGCCAACGGCCTAAAATTGAACCGTGACAAATGCGTTTTTGCTACCCCATCGGTGGAATTTCTAGGCCACAAAATCGACGCTCAAGGAGTGCATAAATCTGATAAGCATATCAGAGCGATTAGGGATGCACCTAAGCCATCCACGCAAGCAGAACTTCAGTTATTTATAGGAAAAGCAACATATTACGGGTCTTTTATTCCGGACCTATCCAGCAGGAGCCGTCCACTACGGGACATGCTGAATACACATCCTTTTCAATGGACAACAACAGCGGAAGAAGCCTATATAGATATCAAGAATGCGTTGATATTGCCTCAGGTTTTAATGCCTTACGACCCGCAGTTGCCACTGGTATTGGCTACAGACGCCAGCAAAACAGGTTTGGGAGCTGTATTATCTCACCGGCTTAATAATGGTTCGGAGCGTCCTATCGCTTATGCAAGTCGCACGATGACGCCTACGGAGCAGCGTTATCCACAAATCGACAAGGAGGCGCTTGCCATAGTATGGGCTATCAAGAAATTTTTCTACTACGTATACGCCCGCCACTTCACACTGATAACGGACCACAAACCTCTTACGCAGATTCTTCATCCGAAGAAATCTCTTCCTGTACTATGTATTAGCAGAATGGCGAATTATGCGGATTTCTTTCCCATTTTGACTTCGATATTATATATAAGCCTACAAAAGCCAACATAAATGCTGATTATTGTTCCAGAATGCCTTTACCTTCAACAATAGATACAATTCACAAATTGTCTGCTCGGGAGAAGGAAGAGATACAGTACGGTGATGGATTCGACTATTTTGTTATGCACCAGATCAAGCAGTTACCGGTGCGAGCGGAGCACATCGCAAATGAAACACGCAAGGATCCACACTTAAGCAAGATAATCCAGATCTTGGAGACAGGTCAATGCCTTACTCGTTTCGGATACAAAGCCCCGGAGACAAATTATACACTATCAAGAGACTGCTTACTCTTGGAGCATCGAGTCATCATACCGCCATCATTGCGACCAGCCATCCTCGCCGACCTGCATGCAGCGCACTCGGGCATCGTTAAGATGAAGGGCCTAGCTCGCTCTTTTGTCTTTTGGCCAGGCATAGATGCTGACATTGAGGATGTCGCTAGAGCATGCATAGAATGTGGAAAGCATGCGCATGCACCGCCGAAATATCGCGAGCACCACTGGGAATATCCTAAAGGACCTTGGGAGCGGATTCATATCGATTACGCGGGCCCAGTCGCAGGCATGATGATACTTATTGTTGTGGACGCCTTTAGCAAATGGTTAGAAGTCAAAGTTACGAGTTCCACTACATCGACAGCAACGATCGGAATCATGGACGAACTGTTTGCAGCCTACGGCGTTCCAGTCACTTTGGTCTCAGATAATGGCGCACAGTTTACGTCAGCCGAATTCAAAGAATTTCTACAAGTAAGTGGAGTCAAGTATCACAAATTTACGGCCCCGTACCACCCAGCGACGAACGGTCAAGCCGAGCGCTATGTACAGACGGTCAAAGACGCGCTTAAGACGATGGCAACTACCAAGGACACCCTGCAACGAAATTTAAATGAGTTTCTACGGCAATATCGCAAAGCCCTGCATTCAACCACGGGACAATCACCTTCGCAGTTGTTCCTAGGACGAAGCTTGCGTACCCGCCTCGACCTGGTGCGGCCTGATGAGAAGGCCACGAAGGCAGTGAGGCCTGAGAGTCGAGTGGTCTTGCCTTTCAGAACGTTCCAAACCTCACAGACAGTATACTTTCTTTCAGGTAATCCCCGAATGGACAAATGGATTCCCGGAGTTATCGCCGCCCGCCTAGGAGACCTCCATTACAAAATCGAATTCGATGGTCGATGTTTCAAGAGGCATGTCGATCAGATCAGGAGTCGCCAGGAAGGTCTAAAAACTGGCAAACAGCCACAGCCTGCTCCACCAGCAGGCCTGAATGCAACTACTCCAGAACGATCACGGCGTATTCATTTTTACAAGAAAACGGGAGGGACACCAGCGCGCTCGCTAGCCGTTACACCAGTGCGCCCTCCTGCCGCTGTACCAGCAGTACCTCCGGCCAATGCTTCGCAAGGAGCAACCCCGCCTGTATCTACTTCTGTGCCGACACTACGTCGTTCCCAACGACAACGGCGACCAACACAGCGATATACACCAAGTTAAATTCATCATTTTAAGACACTTAAAGTACAAATGATTTCTTTCGTTTCTTTACTTTTTCTCATGTGGGGGAGGAAATGTTGTGTATTAAACTTAATTTTTATGAGAACCCGCCATAAGAGTGGGAACCCCCTCCCACTCTCTTGCTTTGCAGTCAGTTCTCTGCCTGCCTTTGTTAATGGCACCACGCGTGCCTGTGTGCAGAATAAAGTACACTATTAGTGCGTACCTGAGCCTCAGTCAATTACCTATCCCACGCCAATACACTACATAGACCTCGTTTAGCTCTGTAAACAGGGGATAGGGGATGAATTTCGCTTTGCGTGGAAAATTGGAAACCTATGTAAAACCATTTTATGTTAATATGAGTGCTGAAGAGAAAATCTGGGAGGTGGAGGAGATAGAGCACCGTCTCTGCTCATACATGTGCTATTTCCTCATACATAATAGAAAATTATATCCTCCACTGCTGAAAAGCATTGTTAAATTTTTTAAACCGTTTTTGTTAATAAATTTTTAATAATGACTGCTGGTTAAAACCTTTTGAAGGTTACTCAGAGTGATGATTTGTATAACATCTCAAAATTATTGAAATCAGAACATGGTCCCTATGTCTGCATAATTATCATTTATTATGAAAAAACATAGAATTCCGTATGAAATATCATTTAAAGCATATTGCATTTTTTTATTTATATTTTTGAAGTATTAATAAAGAGTCAAAATGTGTGCGTATACATGTGCAGGAATGTGTCTGTGTGGTGTGTTGCGTGCGTCCGTGCGTGCTATATGGGTGTGTGTGTGTACACAGGTAGGACATTTAAAGTGTTTCGAGTTTATCTTTGAAAGTATTAGTTTATTGAAAAAATGTTTCAGATAAAAGTTTTAGGGTTCAAAGAGGGCCAATAGACAAGCTTATTAGATTTTGGATTCGGGATTCGTGTTGAGTTTAATGCCCTACCCTGTATAAATTTTTACAAACTTGTTAAAAAATGTTTTGTAATTATACTTTGCCATACAGGCCTCAGAGAGACGATTACGACCATTACAAAAAGAAAGTACTTTAAGAGAATTACTCATGGAAAGCATAAAGAAGCCTCCAAAGCCCCTAAGATCTTCTGGTTCAAGACAAAATGTTCCAAAGATTGAAGAAACATCAATTTGTAAGTTTATGTATTATTATATATTTGTAGTTTATAGCGTCTTGGGAAAAAATATTTCTATAATGTCTTATATGCTTATATAAGAAGCGATATATGCTCGTATATGAATTTTGGTCTGATAAGAGCTTATACGGTCATATATGATTATATAAGATTATATAAGGACATATATATTTAAATAAGTTTATACTTTGAGATGCAATATTGTGATCTGATCATATATGTATAAGATCATCAGAAAATTATTTTCAAATGTTATTTTTTAAGTGTTAAGGGGATCTTATAGTGGCAGTCGCCGACATTTAGTTAAATGCATTAAACTTTTAATTGGCTTTACGGAATTGCAAAATTCTTTTACAGAATTGAAGTACGCACAAAAATGTAGTTCGGGCTGGTCGACTTTATATAAAAAACAAAAAAGAAATTAAAAATTTGAGCACATAGAGCTGTCATTGACGACAATATTTGTTTATACAAAAATACTGGCAGTTTATATATACAAAATGAGATACGGTACGAAAAACTAGGGAAAACATTTCAGAATAATATCGTGCAATTAGAACTAAGATTAAAAGCCTAGAAAAAAAGTTTAGTGTGTTTAACTTTTATATATGTGCAAAAGCACATTCAGGTTGATAGGATAAGCAGTGTGTGTAGCGAGAGATGGCGCAGCAATCGAACAACGATAGATGCTTCTCGTTAGACAAGGACAGATATAGATATATAACATAGAAAACAGGATTAGAAATGTTGACATTACCGACGTCGAGTTCGGCATTTGAGCTGATACAAAATTTGAGCTATAGGGCGAGACTTTGAGATGCAATATTGTGATCTGATCATATATAAGATTATCAGAAAATTGTTATTTTCAAATGTTATTTTTTAAGTGTGCCACTTTATTATAAGAGTGGACTCCATGATACAACTGATACAAAAGTTGTGCCATTTTATAGGGCGGGATAGTGCCATGTTTTTTGATACCGTTTTTATACCACTGTTTGTCAAATTTTAAATACGAGAAATAGATTCTATCGGATGTCATCTATCGGATACTTTGAGATGCAATATTGTGACCTGATCATATAATCTTATCTATGACCATATAAGTTTATATGTGATTATATTATTTTTAGTTTAAATTATATATAAGGTATGTTTGTAAAATAATACGATTATTATATTTATTTATAAAAATTGTAATATATATTATATAACAGTTTTTTTCACGAATTATTACAGGTAATTTCACTGTTTACGAAAATATTTAATAAAAATTAATGTTAATTAAAAAAATTAAGTATCTTGCGCAAAATAAGAAAAAGAAGAAAATTTAAAATAACAAGAAATAAGAAGTACCGTACTCGATCAAAGCGGATCTTGGTGATTAATAATATTTTACAATATCAATTATTAAATACATTTTTCAGTTTTTTAGACTGCGTGCCGATATGGTTGTCGGACTTATAACGCAATCGTAAACTGAAGCTTATAGAAATAATATTTTAAATTAATTTGATTGTCAAGTAAAATATAATACTAGAACTTATGGATAGATCTGAGTATATGTTTATATATGATTGTATTTAACCTTATAAATAATATACTTTTACATGATCAGACATGATAATATACAAGAATATATAACCATATAAAGCTATACTTAAAGAGGTTTCATAAGAATGTATAATCACATATCGTCTGCGCTTCGCGCGGGCTCAAAACCTTTTCCTTTTTTTAAGTTTAGATCCCTTCCCTAAACTCTTTGTTCTAATTTTTCTCTTCGTAGACAATTTTTTTTTACTTTGTTGTATTTTTTTCTTAAATTTATGTATGTATAGAGATATATATTTATTTTTTCCCGCTCATCGGGCGGATGTACCTTGCGCTGACCCACCATTTTTGGCTCACTTTCATTTTTTAAATTATTTTTTCTAATTCTGTAAACTTCTTTTTTATTAGCAATTTTTCTAATTCTATTACATTCCTTACTTCTTTCTATCCCTATTTCATATATAATTTTTTCAGATTTTCAAAAAGATCGGTAACGAAAAATTATACATTTTATAGTACCCCAGAAAATTCTACCCCTGTTTCATATACAATTCTTTGAGATTCGGTCATTTATTTCCCGAAAAATTGATAAAATTTCTAATACCGGTTTCCCCAAAGATAGGTAACGAAAAATTATACCTACACTTTATGACATTTTCCGGGAAATTCTACCCCTATTTCATATACTTTTGGTAAAAATTCGGTCCACTAACGAATGAGTAATTTGCGGTCAGACATACAGATATACATACATATATGTATACAGACGTCAAGTACTTATAACCGTACAAAACTACTTTTTTAAAAAAAAGGTAAAAAAAGGCGCCAAGTACACGCATAGTAGTGTATATGTTGTTACCTCGAAAAAAGAGAAAGTGGTAGTATTATACCTCGAAAAAATATAAGTAACAAGTGGTACTTAGACATAATTTTTATATCTCGAAAAATCTCGAAAAAATCTAAGCAGTAGTATCTTTATTTCCGAAAAATTATAATTCAAGTGATACACATCACAAAATTATGTTACCTTATCAAAAAGAAGAGTCGCGCTTCAAGTGATCTATTACAATATCTATATCAATATCTATATCAATATCTATTACAATATCTAAACAAAAAGAAATGATATCTCTTTAAATTACAGCGCCAATTACAGAGAGAACGTATATATTGCTTCAAAAAATAATTGTTGCACTACTTTGGAAAATCTATTAAAATATCCAACGAGGGAATACAATTTGTATTTAAATACAAAGTTTATATATGTATTTTTCAATAGAATAAAAGATTTAATCACAAAAAATTACAGAGGTAACAGTACCAAATAAAAATATTTTATTAAAATACATAAATTTTTCTTGTAAAAGTACTTGGCGCTGCTAAACCTCGAAATTTTAAATAAATAAGGACAACAATAAATAAAAATAATTCAGAGAAGAATGCGACGAGAGTAACAAAATGATTATCAGCGTGGTGTGTATGTGCGAGCGAGTGATATGGGTGTGCGTGACGACGGCGAATAATGCGGCTTATAATTAAGTATAGGATAAGTTTATTTATTTATTTAAATTTCGAGGTTTAACAGCGCCAAGTATTTTTACAAGAAAAATTTATGTATTATTTTAATAAAATATTTTTATTTTGTACTGTTACCTCTGTAATTCTTTGTGATTAAATCTTTTATTCTATTGAAAAATACATATATAAACTTTGTATTTAAATACAAATTGTATTCCCTCGTTGGATATTTTAATAAAATATTTTTATTTTGTACTGTTACCTCTGTAATTCTTTGTGACCACTAAAAAATACACATGTAAACTTTGTATTTAAATATCTTGTATTCCCTTGTAAAATTTAAATAAAATTTTTTAATCTTATAAAATTGTTATCATACATTCTTTTTTAATTGACACAATGTAAAGATTTTCCAAAGTAGTGCAACAATTATTTTTTGAAGCAATATATACGTTCTCTCTGTAATTGGCGCTGTAATTTAAAGAAATATCATTTCTTTTTGTTTAGATATTGTAATAGATATTGATATAGATATTGATATAGATATTGTAATAGATCACTTGAAGCGCGACTCTTCTTTTTGATAAGGTAACATAATTTTGTGATGTGTATCACTTGGGTTATAATTTTTCGGAAATAAAGATATTACTGTTTAGATTTTTTCGAGATTTTTCGAGATATAAAGATTATGTCTACCACTTGTTACTTATATTTTTTCGAGGTATAATACTACCACTTTCTCTTTCTTCGAGGTAACAACATATACACTACTATGCGTGTACTTGGCGCCTTTTTTACCTTTTTTTTAAAAAAAGGTAGTTTTGTACGGATATCACGCCTTTTTGTAGTATTACGCATTTTATAAACAGTATGTACAGGATAAAGCTATTTGGAGGTATAATACTACCACTTTGTTTTTTTCGAAGTAACAACATAACAGGGTAACAACATAAACATATACACTACTATGCGTGTACTTGGCTCCTTTTTTTACCTTTTTTTAAAAAGCTATTTTTAAAAACGGGTACGGATATCACGTTTTTTTGTAGTGTGTTACGCATCTTAATCTTATAAACAATATATCTTATAATCTTATAAACAGTATATACAAGGTATGAAGCTGAAAGTGTTACGGACTATTATTTCTAAAGAAAACAACAATTTAATATTTTGTTTAGTTTTTTAAAAATAATAGTCTGTAACTCTTTTAGTTGTACACCTTGTATATATTTTTCAATTTCAACATAAAACATAATCGCAATATAGCATGATTAATGTTAATAAGTCGTTAACTGTAAAATTTTTTATTTATTTTTATTCGCGTGTCTTACTGAGTGTTGTTCGCAATTGTATATGTACCGATATCTACAGGTATCGATGTTTTTGATAATTACAGATGGACACCTGTAACACGTGTCTGAAACTTACCTGATTTGTTTATTCTTTTATTTCCTTCAACTAATCGCAAATTAATTCTATTTGATAAAAGCAATTCTGTCAAATTTCTCATACATAACGCATCGTTTATAATTTTCTATTAATTATAAATATTAAATAATACGATATATATATTCGTACTCACATCCTTGAAAATTATTTCGGGAATTCAAGCGAATGTCACAACTAGATAAAATTATCTTTCATACTTTGACAGTTGAGTAGGAACATATTTGAGTTGACGAAAATGATTCTCTGAAACCGCACGTGTGTGTAAATAATTCAGTAGAAAATACGCATTTTCCTCTTTTTTTACTTCTCAAGTTAATGTACAATGGACTTTTATACGTGGAATTGCATAATCGTTGATGTATGTGGACAATCTAGAAAAATAGTCTGGTGTGTAAGATTTGTCAGTGTGGAGAAAGTAATAGTGAATAAAGAGCATAATATTTATTTTAACAATCGTTGTTCAATCCTCAATTTGGATGTGTTCAATCCTTAATTGAGATCTGTATACAGTTTTCTAATAAAATATATGAGTACAAATAATATTGTATCTATCCACATTAAAATGCATCTCTTGTTAGAATCGTTGAGCGAACGTGGAATCGTTCTTCACGTTTAACAACGACTGTAACAGTATACAAAAGTAACAGGTATCATAAAATCTGGGTTAAGCGAAAGTAGTAAAAGATATTTAAGCTACACACACACACACATATAAAGCACACAAAAGATCATTCAACCGTTGCACTTTTTATCATAGACACTATAAATTTAAAGTATTCGCCGATCTATCACAAAGACAGTCTGAATGAATATCGACAACTAGATAGATATCTGACATATGGTAACAATGAGAACGATGAGTGTAATATTTCGTGCAATGCAAGTGAGTACATTTCATTTTTTTTTTTATACAATAGATATCCATTGTCTACATTAGATATCACAACTGTATTTCAGATACTTAAAATCTATTTTATACTCTACCTTTCCCTAAGTATTATGGTTGTTGCGCTTGAAAGGGGTAAGTTATTGTCTAAGAAAAATATATCAAACGTCAAATAACAATAAAAATTATTTCGCACATATAAGCTATTCACATCTGTATTCACATTGTGTACTAAGCTAAATAACAATATTTATATTTATTTTTCTTATTTTTCTAAAATATTTATAGAAATTAATTTTTAAATATCTAATATATATTGCGCGTGTGTGGTAAGATGATTGCAAGGTCAGTCTCTTTTTATAAAAATTAAAATTATAAAAGTACTTAATATTTTAACAAACTTTTCTAAACAGGTCAGAACGATAGATATCAAGCAATAAAATTGGAGCAACTGTTGAACAAGCCCGTCTATACGTTTGTTAAGACCGATAAACATGCAATATTAAATGGGTGTACGGCATTATGTTCCACGTACATTAAGATAAACAGACTTCAAGAATTGAATATATGTCGGATTAATACAGATGTGAGCGATATCTTTAATCAACGGGTCCAATTTAACCACTTCAAGATATTTTTTTTTTATTTGAGTCATCAAATTGTCCAACCTAAGAAGAGAGATAGAATATAAGATAAATATGTATTAAAATTGAACAATATCATAAGAAAAGGAGACTTACATGTAACGTGTGATCAAATTATCACGTATCACATTATCCTCTGATTGAATAACACTATCTAATTCAGTGGTAGAGATATTTAAAGATTGATAGTTGTTAGATTGCTGAGAAACACTATTAGTGTCCGATTGTATGATTCTTTTATATTCTTCCCAATATTTCGTCATGGCAGTGACAGAAATAAATACTTTTTCTAGTTTTGACAGTTCATATTGCAATTTATCTATTTGCCTGTTGAAAATACTTAAAAGTACAATATATATAAAATACTTACATATGAAATGTATAATTTACGATAAATAAACTTTTAGTACCTTGTTATATCAATGATATTTTTATTACGAAGTTGCGTTTCACGCGCAGTCACAATGAAAACACTAATTTCGACATGTTCAATGGCTTTGCTGTTTTATGTAGACTTTCTTTCTTGAATTTTAGATATATATCACATATCTTATCATACCTATAAAGATAATATAAGAGAGAATAATTAACTAATACTTAACAGAAGGTACAATTTTACAATTAAAATATAAAACATTTTATATAACAATCATCTGTAACACATTTATACTTACAACTCTGATAAATTCCCTATATGATCAATAGCTTGAGCTCGATCTCTCAATCTATTATTATCTTCCTTCAGAGACATAAACATCATCTTTATCTGATCTGCTGCACTAACCAAATTACTTACTTTGTCAAAATAAATTTGTACTTTTCTTTTATCAGCTGTGTCCTCATCCGTCATGTTCATATATTTCATACGAATCGTATGTACTTGTTCCATAAGAATCTTTATATTTCCAATGTGTTCTCCATGTTCGTATTAAACATATCGATTTTTTGATGTAATAAGTCTCTGAAATATGCAAAAATATTATCTATACTAATACTTAACAGAAGGTACAATTTTACAATTTTATACGGCAATATTATATAAAAAACTTACACATTTATACTAAGCGCAAAAATGTACAATTGAAATAAATACATTTCTTTTTTTCGTAAAATATATTGTATGGCGATAATAATCTTTCAGTATTTCATAATTCAACTCATTTTTTGATTGTGTCATCATTTCTCCACTGCTGTAGGAATACATAATACCCTTAACAATAAAAAAAGTTTTATGTTCATTCGCGGCCTTGTTATAAACAATTAAACACGAGCCAATTTCTGCATTTTTCAACCCTCCTAGTCCCTTTGTGAGATTTCATGAGAAGAGGCATTGACATTGATAATAATTTTATAATACTAATATATTAGAAAAGCATTTTAATATCTATAGATTTTGAATATTGAGATGTACGCATAAGATAGAAATGTAATGTGGAATAATTAGAAACATGTATAAATCTGATCATTATTTGATTATTGATTTATCAAATTTCTTTCACAAAATCATCCAATAATTCTACGCTTTACTTCTACTTTTATTATAATTAATTTGAAAATTTAAAAAACAGCTTAGGAGATAATTTCCTAAGGACATCTATTTACTTTAGTACGTACAAAAACTTATTCGATCACAAATCTGCCATCACAAATTATTTTAACTGTTAAATAAGATTTATGAAGTCTTAACGCGTCTATATATGAATGAAATCACTTCTCAATCACACCTCTAATCCGCATTCTCTTGGGCGTTAAAAGTCATGCAACAATCTCATACACGTGTCGTTTATAAAATGACAGGCATTATTTTTATAACGTTTGCAAAGAGTTTCCCCGAGGAAAAATTGTCATTAGCGCTTAGCCGTCGTTTCCATCCCGAATCCACTTTTAAGAAAGGCGTGTTAACTGAGTGAATTGCGTTTGTATCGAAATTATTGTTGCCTCTTTTCCGCGATGCCGATTGGTTCTCTTGCTGCGCTTACTTCATTTGCAGCTGTCATTGTATATTTTGACAGTTGTGTGTATCAAAGGGTTAATAGTGTAATAGTAATAGCATAATGTTAAAGCTAAATGGCGCGCGCGAAGCGCGCGCGTCTGTAATGTCTCACTTTTAAAAAAGGCGTGTTAACTGAGTGAATTGCGTTTGTATCGAAATTATTGTTGCCTCTTTTCCGCGATGCCGATTGGTTTTCTTGCTGCGCTTACTTCATTTGCAGCTGTCATTGTATATTTTGACAGTTGTGTGTATCAAGGGTTAATAGTGTAATCGTAATAGCATAATGTTAAAGCTAAATGGCGCGCGCGAAGCGCGCGCGTCTGTAATGTCTAGTCCATAACGAGAGGTTACGTGTGGGAAGTGCAGAAAGCAGGGAGGAAGAATCGGAAAGGATGGGCGGTAGGAGGAATGATAGTAGGTGTGAGGGTAGGGGTCAAAATGGAAAAAGAAAGGACGAAAAAAGATAAAGGAAGGGATGCTATCAATAAAGGTGTGGTTAGGGAAGAAGTGGTGGAACATAGTAGAGTGTATATAAATAAGATATGGACAGGAAATTGGAAGACTTAAAGTAATGGCTGGAAGAGATAAAGACGGGAGTGAGGGTGCTGATAGGGGGGATTTTAACGCAAGAACGGGGAAGGAGGGGGGGATTCGTAGAAAAGGGAGAGAAAGAGAAAGAAAAGGGGAAAAAAGAACGAAAAATGGCAAGATAAACGGGGAGAAAAGAAAGTTATGTAGGTTTTTGGAGGAGCATGGGTGGGCGATTTTTAACGGAGGAATTAGAGAAGATGAGGAGCGAAAATGGACGTATACAGGGAGAAGAGGGGAGTCGGTGATTGACTGCGTGTTGGAGGACAGGAGGACAAGGGAGAAGATAGAACGGGTAGTGGTGGAAGCGAAGGTCGACTCAGGCCACCAGCCAGTGACGGCGTGGGTAGAAAGGGTGTAGAAACGGTTTGGGTAAAAGGAAGGGAAGAAAGGGCGGAAGGTGAGAGAGAAGATTGGTCGGAGGGCAGGAAAAAATTTAAAGAGTTAGTGGGAGATAAGCAAATTCAGGAAAAGTGTGAAAGAGGAGTGGCAGGGGCTGAAAAAGGAGGATAAGGCAGGTATTAAGGGAAGTGAATGGGAAGGGCAAAAAGGGCGGAGAAAGGGGCTGTTGGGGTGAAAAATGTAAGGAAGGGGAGAGAGAAAGGGCTCATGTTAAGGAAATAGAGAAGGGAAGGAAGGAAGAGTAGCAGTTATAGGGAGAAAAAACAACGACACAAAAAGTTGTATAAGGAGAAGAAAAGAAGAAAAGTGGAGAAATGGAAAGGGGAGGTAAAAAAGATTAGGACAAAGGGACAGATATGAAAGGTGGTAAACAGGGAGAGAAAGAGAAGATGGTTGAACGAAGGAATTAGTATGCAGAAATGGGATAGGTATTTCAGAGTTTTGTTGGGAGGAATTGGAGGAAAAAGAGGAGAAGATAAGGAGAGAAGGGATGTGGGAATGGTGGGAAAGCTTAGGGAAGGAAAAGCGGTGGGAAGTTATGGAATTCCAAATGAGGTATGAAAAGTTTGGAGGGGAGGAGGTGAAGGAATGGTTGTAGAAGGTATGTAATAAAGTGTGGAAAGAAGAGGGTTGGCCGAAGGTTGGAGGGAGGGGAATTATAGTGCCCATAAGAAAAAAGGGGAAGAGGGGGGGAGAAAGTGGGGGACTACAGAGGGGTGATGTTAGCACAAACGGCATACAAGGTGTACGCTGCTGTTTTGGCGGAAAGGTTGAGGAAGGAGGTAGAAGAGAAGGGATTGCTTCCGCAGAGTCAGACAGAGTTTAGGAGAGGGGTAGGGACCACGGACAACATCTATGTATTAAGTTACTTAATAAATAGGCAGGTAAATTAAAGAAGGGGAAGATGGTGATGTTGTTCGTGGACTTAAAGGCAGCTTTTTTTGACTCGGTGGTGGACAAAAGGATTCTGGTGGTAGCGATGAAGAAAAAAAGAGTGAGGGAGGGCTTGGTGATGAGATGTAAGAAGCTGTTGAGGGATGCTGGGTAAGGGTGGGAGAGAAGCTGGGAGAGAAGTTTTGAACAAGAATGGGAGTTAGACAGGGGTGCCCGTTAAACCCGATTTTGTTTACTTCTAATAAAAATATAAAAAATGTATAGTTGTATATTCGTGAAATAAATAAATGCGCGCGCGTAGGCGCGCGCCTGTGTTGTTCTATTTGTGAAAACAAAATAAAAGCGCGCGCGTAGCGCGCGCCTGTGTTGTTCTAGTCCATAATAAAAAATCCATTTGGACCGAGAAGTTAGCTTTGCGAGTCGAATATCTCGCACATAGTGTTTGCCGCTTTTCCACGTGCGTGATTGGCTGGCGCGGTCGAGATTGACGCGATCGCGAGATCGCGCGAGTTTCCGGCGAGTTTCGTGCGTGTGTGTCATGATCAATCGTGATATGACAGTTTGCGCCGTGGTCGTTATGAGATTAATATTATGTGAAAGTTTATTATTAATGTGATCTCTCACCATTAAATACGATGGTTTAATTCCAAATTTTCGGTCACGCAAGGATCGAAGTGACGACATCGATCGAGATCGCGGCAAAGTTTGGCGAGTTTCGCGCGTGTATCGCGTGATGTGACGTGTGTTCGCGTAGTGTGTTTTGCGAGGTTAGTAGGATTTTTTATTATATATAATCCACTATTTTATATATAAGCAGATGTAAGTAATAATTACTGTTTTTGCATAGTGTAAAAATTTGCCTTATTTTAAAAT
>JASTWP010001800.1:0-59528 GCA_030770255.1 Temnothorax ravouxi | reverse complement strand
TCTCCTCGACCGTCTCCCGTACGTGTCGGTGCGTGTATATGTGCGTTTTTCGGGGTGCAGCCGCGCGTTGTTGTAAGGATCGACGGGGCCCACGGGCCGGCCACTTTATCTTACCTGCCACGGCACAATAGCGTGAGACTATAGGCCCTTTGTTACACGGCATTCACGATGATCTGCATACGCGCCTCTACGGTACAGCCTAGGGCGGCCACCCCGTGCTCCGCGTCGAAAAACTATATGTGGTTTTTTCATCCGGATCGGTTCCGGCAGAGCGCGGGCACCCGATGCCGATGCTCGCGTCTTCTTCGCCGGAAGCTGCACCCGACGCTGTTTTTTCTCCTGCCCTGATAGAACGGGTGCTAATTTTTTTTTCCTTAACCCTTTAACGGTGCACCCTCGCGGAAAACGGTACATTCTCGCGATGGATTCTTAGTCACGTCTCTCGGGCACGGTCCTCTAGAAAAAAAAGTCGCCGCCGCGACTTTCGTGCTGCCGGTTCTTTACTGTTAGTTCAAGACGTAATCGTAATGTGTTGGAAATATCTCAACGAAAAGTTAATAAACGTTTTTACTTCTCGCCACTTTCTGATTACATTAACTCTTTCAGAAATATATGAGTAAATATACTTCTACGCAATGATTGTTACAGACAACAATAATTATATTAATTATTTGTTGCAACGTACAAGAGATTTATGAATTTATATGTACATATATAAAATATTAAAAAGGTAAAAAAGATGCGCAAAGTATGTCATATACGTTAGACTGAGATTTCTACAATATAATTTTATAATAAACAGTCATACGGACAATGCATTGCGGGCTCCGACATAAAGCGCGATGAAGGGCTATAAGAATCGCAACAAAACTGTTTCCACGTGGATGAGCAAGGATATAAACGGCGAACGGGAACGAGGAGAGGATCGGTACGCCGAAAACTACGGGAAAAGGACGGCCATAATTCTATCCTGGGCCCAAATGTTGTGACACCGCCGCCAAAAGGACTCGGCGTTAGGCTGATACGTGACTACCGCTATCTTCGTTTCTATTATATAACCGAATGCAATATCCTCCGTATCGTAAAGGGGTGGTTTTTCAAGAAACTAGCGTTTGCCATCGATGACGCGGCAAATGCAAACTTAACTGACGGTAAGAAGTTTTCTGTGAGAACACGAAAACTTTTGTGACACATGCGACACACTGTTTTTAGACATATACCATTCAGAACCGTTATGTGTGTAACACATTGTTTTTCGATCATTTTCACATAATAAGAAAATTACGCCTACAAGTAATAAAATAAAACTAAAAACGCATAACTTTAATCATGAATAACTAAATACGAGTTTTTTTTAGTTAATAAATAAAACGTTGATAATAATATTAGATTACGATAATTCTCGATTATAAAAATAATAATGCTATTTAATAAAAAAATAATCAGAAAAAATTGCACAAGAATTATTTGAAGAAATATCTTCTTCTCTACACGCATAAAATCTATTGTACGCATATTCTACGTGAAAGGGTTGCTAAAATACAGATATAAAAAATTGCAACGGAATATCGTTATACGATGACGCGATATAAATTGCCTCATAGTGAAACTTTTACCGTTTTATTGCGTTCAATGCGAGGTGAACGTTAGTCCCGTCGCGTTCTTTTTTTTTCCTCGTCGCGGCACATTGCCCTAGAAATTCATTAGCCAATCGGCGACACGGCTTCGTCATCCGGAGGCATTCTGCGCGCGCGGAGATAGAAAAAAAAATCTTATTTCGACACCGGCCCCTTAACGAACGGTGGTCCCGGTATATCGAGACAATAAACCGTGCCTTACTTCCCCCCGCTCTTTTTTTTGTCTCTCGCCGAACGGAGACAAAAATCCCGTTGCGCGCACGATTTGCATGCCGGCTGTCGTTGCCGCGCCGAAGGTGCACATGCTGAAAAAGCTGATCGAAGAAGTAAAAAAATGCCGGCAGGGGTTGCGGGAACCATTATTTTAATTTTCGTACTGCTACCGTGTCGAGGGGACGAAAATGACGAGAGAGAGAAAGAGAGAAAGAGCGAGGGAGACGGAGAAAGAGGACGACCGGGGGACTTTCGTCGGGCGGGGAAAGGAGGGGGGGGCAAAGGTGAAGGATAGTTACGAAGGAGGGAAAAGAAAGGGATGGATGAGTCCTTCTTTGCATAATCTTCGTCAGGGGTGGTGTTCGCGCGCGAGGCCGAGGACTCTCTCGCGCAAAAGAACGATTCCAGTTGCTGTTCTCCGAAGGCGGCGAGAGGGGCACCGTGAGCGCGCGGCAAAGGTGTTTTGCATTTCGGCGAATAAAACGATGCGGACCCGCCGGATGAGACGACGCGCCCCTTCTTCGCCGTGAAGAAATTACCCTAAAGAACGCCTCTAAGCGTTTTAGGGATTATGGTCGGGCAGGCGTAAAAAAGCCCGGAAAAAGGGTGACCACCCGCTGGGCAAAACCGACGACAGATTACAACCTCCGAAAACGTGTTACCGATTTCGCACATGACACGCAGGCATCGCGCTAACATATTGCGCTACTTTTCACCCTCGGCCGACGGTTGTCGGTGCGTGGACACTTCCTCAAAGGGCTACGATCTTTTGCAATGATTCCAATAACTATTAGCTCATTTCTATTATGAATATTGAAAATTCTCGACATTTTCATTAGGATCTAACGGTTAGACTACGACCGATCCATCCCCGTTGATGGTCACGAGTCGTTCACCGAGATAACGCGATCATCCCCTCGTGGAACGCCAAAGGGTTTGCGGCTCTTCCTCGCCCGTATGCATCGTATGCAGATTGGCCGATTGTCTTGTACGCTCATTCTTTTCTTCTCTCTCCCAAACTATCGCCCCCTCCCCTTCCGAGAACTTTCACGAGAACGGCGTTCCGTGAGAATGCCAGAGACATTAGCATGCCGCGGATTATTTAAATCGTCCCCCGTTTGTCGTAGTTCCTTGTTTTTTCCCGGGGCCTCCGCGATAGGCCCACGGCGTGGGTCTCTCTCGGTGGCACCCATAACCATAGACAAAAACCGGGTGGGCTCTCAATGGAAGGAGAGACAGAGAGAGAGAAAGAGAGAGAGAAGGAGGGACAAAGAAAGAGAGAGGATAAACGAGGCCTCGGGATAAATCTTCCGCGTGCTGCAGGTTCTACGACCGATAAAGAGCGTCCTCGAGATGTCTGCCGCTTCTATTCACATTCAAATCCGGTCCTTTTCGCACCGTACGAAGATAGAAGGCGCACCCTAATTTCTTGTCTTAGAAAACAAACGAGTCCTCTGTGATCGAGGCTTCTCTATGATCTCGCTGCGGTAATAAGGCGCGCAATTATAATAATATGCTGCGAATGCAGACTGTGCAGAGTGACATAATTGCAGACGACGACGATATCTCACCGAATGATCAAAGCAAAAAAATGGGGTACAACATTTTAGAGATTATGTGTAAGCTGAAAGAAATTAAAATTTAAAAATCTCTCTTTTTCTTTTTTACTATTTAAAAATCATACTCTGATATTACGACTCGTTAATCCTCCTCATAAATCGCGCCAATAAATGAACTGCCACCTGATTAACGCAAGAAAAACGCCGCGTGTGTGTGTGTAACCACCACTATCGATTCAATGAGCAACTACTTTTTTCCGTTATTCGTTCTCCTCTCTCTCATTCATTCCCTTTCGCGCGAATGCGCATACACGCTTTTTTTTCCCTCTTCCCCGAAAGTCTTTTTTCGCGCTTCCGTCTATTTGTTTTCTTTCCTTTTCTCTCTCTCTCTCTTTTTTTTATTTCGAGATGGAACCGACGAAAGAACACCGCTATGTAAAGCGATCTTCAACCCTTTTTGGCGCCCTTTTCGCCGTCGTTTTTCGAGTCGTTTGTATCCCATCCTGCACTTCTCACCCCCGTCGTTTCCATTTCGATTTACTACTTCATCCCTTCCCGACTCTTTCACGCTCATTGTCTCTTCCTCTCTTGACGGTCTCCTCTAATCCAGTCTCGTCTAAATTATGCAGGATTCTCGTCTGGAGATAGCACGCGGAAGGGTGAGGGAAAAAAAAAACAAAATCAAAACAGGGGTAGCGTATTCTATTTCGCTGACACAGCGCATTTAAAAAAAGAAAAAAAACGAAATGTCGTACGGGGAATTTTTTCTACTATTTCCGAAGCTTTGGTACCGTTGGACCGCTGCGCATTTAACGGTTGTCTTTCTTCCAACCATATTTAATTCAAGCAACGTTCCTTCTACTCTTCCTTATTTCCTTTTAGGTCTCTGTAACCGTCTCTTTCTATTGAATTTTTTTTCATGTCGATCTTTTTGTCACGACTGCAGCTTTCGTCGAATCCGCGAGAAATACAGAGGTTACAGAAAAATAAATTCAAAACTTTGTTAGTACTTGTCAGATGTTACTACGATTTTTAAGAGAAAAGTCAATTGGAAAAATTTTTCTCCCTTTTCCTCATTATAGCTCTATCCCTGTTATTAGTCAATTATATTTATAATTATATATTTATGATTATATTATAATTATATTTATGAATGCGATTTTTTTGCGGTGCATTTTCTAACATAGAAAAAATTTGCTATATATTTACAATAGATCGACATTGTTCGCAATAAATAAAAATGTTTGCTTTTATATTTTACTGAAACTACTATTTTGTAAGAATTACTGAAAATGTTCGATTATCACCCGAGCAATGTCATCATAAATGGAAATGTCTGTTATCATTGATAATGATTTAAAAAATATCCAATATTAAATGGAATATAAGTTTAAAATCGTTAGTGGCATTCCGACGTGGGTTTCCAGCATGAGAAATCTAGTGGGTGCAACAAGAGCGTACTCACGTCACTGGAAAGGCCATTGTTCCACGGGTAAGGCGGTTGAGGTGGGGATTGTTGTTGATGGTGAACACTGACGCCAGTGGCTGAGTGCGGATTGTGAATGTGCTCCGCCATAACACTGACCCAATGGGCCAGTCCACCGCCACCGGTGGTCGCAGGACCCGTACCACCTGTTCCGGTCCCACCCGTTCCTCCGCCACCTCCACCGCCGCCGCCGCCTTCTTCGCCACCCTCCGACCATGCAAATGAGTTTTTTCTGTAAAAAAAAATAAAAACAGAAACATTAATTGGTGAAAAGTCTACATGAATTCGAGATTATTCGAATAACGCGATTAATTTTGGTTCTCTTGTTCTATTGTAAAAATGATATTTATTAAAAGAGATCAAGTATATTTCTCACAAAATGTGAGCCAGTAAACTGAACGTAAATCTAAAACGTATCAATTTTTTTATTTTGACGTTTCTTCTCTACGTCTCGAATTATTTATATTAATAAATGACTTATTTCTGTGCTATACACATAAATATTCGAAATTGTAAAAATAATTAACTTTGAAAGGAAATTTTGCGTGTCACATTTCCAGAAATGTGAAACTGCTCCAAGTATAATTAATTAGGCAAGTCGGCTGCTTTGATTTGATAGAAGATCCTAGACCGGAGAAATCTTCCATGCATATTATATATCCACAGTGATTATTAAACTCGTTCATTCTTGTCTGTGACCGGCGAGGCAATATTTAGGTATTCATGATTGAGTGCGCGAGAAGAGTCAGCCCATTAATAAATTGATCGATGAATCGGCTAGCATTAAGTTGGAAAATATACTTGACGTCAAAACATCTAAACTCTCTCACCCTCTTTATATGGAAACACATTTCTAACTTAAATTATAATTTCCACGATATACTAAATTAAGCGCCGCCAAGTACGCGATTATAAATACAAAAATGTATGTATATTATTAAATTCAATTGTCTACTTCGTTGTAATTATAGGCCTTCATTATATACATACGTATTTTCTTCCTTCATCTATTAATTCTTTAATATCAAGCTAATATTTGTCAAGAGAATTGGAAGAAATGTTCATAATTTAGAATTTAAGCTCTTACGAACACACCGTGAGGAAATTTAACAGGGCACACAGCGTATATAGATTATTCTACACGTGTATAACAGCCAACAGGCACACATTTGTAAATTCGAGGGTAATTATACCGATCTCTTGCGGCGCTATCGACCGCAAGAGACGTCGTAAGAAATTCATAGCCTCAGACAAAGAAGAGAAAACATACGTCAGGCGATAGCCAATCGATACGTCGTCGAATGCAGGAGCGATGAGCAGCACGGCGGTTATAAAAGTAGATGCAACTGGAATCATCTTTTGCTACTGCTCTCGCGATTTTACTCCGCGATATCGGCTCCGAATTATCCGTTTCCGTTCGAACGGAAAATTTCGTATCATCGAATAAAATTGCGTTGAAATCCAGTAATATTCATTAGCACCCCGTTTTCCCACATTAAATATGTGTAATCTCTCTTACAAGAGTACGAATGCCGTCCCGCTTGTCCTCGACGGATTAAAAGCGAGAATTTCTTTTGAAAATATTTTTAAAATTCAATTACAATCGACTTTAAAGCAGCATTCGAGTTTTCGAGTAAGCCAAATATCCCTCGGATATAAGCATACCTTCAGTCTTTTTTAATATTTATTACGACGTTCTACATTACATCTCCGTGTTCTGCTTACCGTCCTCCGTCTCTTTCCTCCCTTTTAAATCTCCAATAAAATATACATATTCATACTTTTAAATGACCTCGGAATAATCGGGTTTTAATCCTACCGTCTCTCTTTTCTCGCGAAGTGAAATCTCGGCTCTCCGTGGCATGGCAAACTAATCGGGGTAAATCATTAATTAAGGGGGACTTTGGGATTGAAGTCGTTAATTGTTCGCGCAACGGGTGCATCGTGAGAAAAACGTGTTACGAATCGCAAGCGTGATTATTAGTTTCTCGAATAGCCATCCCCCCCCCCCAGAGCTTACCAGGGGTGTTATTTCTTAAGGGAGTCTTAAAGGGGAATGATGCGTTTCATTATTGTGACTAACTTAATTACACGTTTTCGGGCACGCAATACAAGGCCCGTGAAATTTTTCGCTCTAGGCCGAATATAAGCCCTCCAAATATCGTAAAATCCAGTTTGAGAGCTAGTTAATTTATGATTGGCTGACTGACAAAAAAGTTTAGTGATCGATAGTATAAACGCGATAAAAACAATAATAAATGCGTTCGTTATCATTTTATCGTTATGCCGTAAACCGAAAAAGTTTGGCTTTAGTTCACTTTTCCATACTGTTGCAACAGTAAATTAAATCAACGCAATTTCTTTTCGTAATAATGAAAAGAATTTATACATTATGAGATTAGCCATCACAATAAAAAGCTACAATCCATAATGGAAATTCGTTGTCGTAAATAAATTGATCGATTAAATAAAGAATTGATTCTCATGAAGGGTATTGCGAAACCGATAAACTCCGTACAATTGAAACGAAACAAGCACGCAGGTGCATGTTTATGGATTTAGGTCAGGAATCGCCGTAGCTTTGATTCTAAAGCGAGCCAAAACCATAATCGTGCCAAGAAAAGTTCCTCCACGATTGCAACTCGGACAAAAGCAAAAGAAAGCAACAGGAAATAGCCGATGACGCGCTACTATTGCAGCAAATTACTAAATTATAACATAAATTATACCTAACAGAAAGAAGTTAAAGTATTAATCAAGATACACCTTTAAAAAAATAATTAAGTTTATATATTTAAGTAACAAAGATATAAACAACCATTTGCAAATTATGTATTAGCCCTTAAACGCGAAGAAACGGTATAATAAATAGCAATTACTGTTAATGATATTAAATGCTTAGTTAGTCGTTAAGTAAAAAATTCACTTAACTAAGTCGCTTTAATCTCACATAGCCATTCTAACTTATTTCACTGGGTCGCCAAAAATTAAACGCTTTAATTAAACGTTCTTCTCTCTTGCGCACCGATCTCTTCTCCAGTCTTATCGCGTAAACAATCCAAACAAAATTAGCGATTGTAAAACCATCGCAATCGGAAATCAAGGTAAACAATTCAGATAGAACACATCATCAAACCAATCGAGGCAAAACATATCGGGGGAACTATCAAGAACACGGAGCATTATATATGAACACGCACGAAATCTCGACTCGGCCTCGTGTTTTATGACCTCGTTACGCGAAAACTCACCGCCGCTAACTATGCTCTAACTTTTTAACTGACAACTTATACCGGCGACAAGCGCCAGCCACGTTAGAACGCACTTATCTCGCAAACAGTTTCGCCGACCTGTCAACCGGCCTTTAACTCTTCACTAACTATCCTCACGATCCTTAGCGTCTACGTCCTCTCACTTGATACTTGGCGCTCCTCCACTTCCGCTTATATGCTCCTAATTTTCTAAGTTCGAACATTATTATCAGTGACGAATCAGATAAAAATTGCCACTGGCAAGCCTCTGATGGAAACTTTAACTATTTTCTTCACAATCGAGATGCTTCAAATTGTGGAGTACTTACATAAATGTCAAATAATACACGGGGACATAAAACCAGATAATTTTTTGTTAATGCGACCGTTAGTATTACCTTTTTTTCTAATAACTTTTTCTATTAGATTAACAATACAGTGATTAATCATTTAATATGTAACGTGATGTTTTTAATGTTAATTTTATACAAGTCACGAAATTATTGAAAGCATTTTAATTAACAATCATCTCTGAGAATCTTATAATAATTTTACTTTTCTTGAAGAAAAAAGGTCTTTTCTATTTAGCAATATAAAGCATCATAAGAACAGAGAGATTAGCTGAATGAAAATTTATAAATAATCGATAACTCTGTCACATATTAAATTATTATAATATCTCTATATAATCGCTTTATAATCCTCAACAGACCTACGCAAGATGTTAGGCCAACTATACAGTTGATAGATTTCGGATGTAGTATAGACATGAAACTGTTGCCAGAAAATACAACGTTTACGCAAGTTATAAAAACGGAAGATTTCACTTGCATTGAAATGCAAACTGGAAGACCATGGACATATCAGACTGATTTGTATTGTCTAGCGGCGACCAGTCATTGTTTACTGTTTGGCAATTATATGAGAGTATCTAACATAGGCGGCCGTTGGTTTATTGTCTCGAAATTACCAAGGTAACAATAAGCATATGATTAATCTAGAAAAATCATATTTGTCGTGTAAGAAACTTTAATGCTGCGTATCGTTTTTGTGTTGCAGGTACGCCAAGAAAGCTGCTTGGGAACAATTTTTCACGGAGCTGTTAAATATCGAATCATGCGAGAAAATGCCAGATCTGGCGAAATTAAGGAACATGATGGAGGAGACACTGGCGCAAATGCCGGAGGTGCAAACGAAATTTCGGACTTTCGTCAACATTCTCAACAAACGATAACGCTTGCTGTATTCGATGATATGTCCCAATGTGTGCACATATTTAGCAAAGAACCAACGTGTAATAAGAAACATTAATGTTTATGTGCTATTTATTATAAAAAAAGTTAATACTACAGTGAGATAAATATATGTATCTACACAGTTATAATACACGAGAATGCACTTTACGGCCTGCTTCGTGGAGGCTTTACCAATATTCGTTGCTTGCATATAATCAATATTAATTAGGACCACTGTGCAACGAGTCTAACCCCTCCAAATTGTTTCAGAAACACGAGATATGCGGAAGATTTATACGGTAGAGATTTTGAAAATGTACTTGTTATCTCAAACACGTATGCGCTCGTTACAAGTTACAAATTGTACAATATGATTTTAAAAAAAGATCTTACAAAAATTTGAATCTGTAAAAATAAATAGTACAATATGCGTGTGATACAGTATGAATCCAATTTGCAGGATGACATGCAGAAGTGCATGTATATTGAGTACTTGAGTACCTTGTATAGATAATTAATGTATATGTAATCATTGTATATTTAAAATAGATTTTGGCTTTAAGCCATTCGATTTTATTGTCAACGGGTTCGTTTTACTTTCCAATATTCTCCGAAATGCACGAAATAATAACATGTCAATGATGTTAATTAATTATTTCGAACGTTCTTCCCAAATACATACCATTATTTATGCAGAACAGTGAAGTAATTTTTATTGCAAAACTAACGGTACACAACGTATTTATTAAGCGATGCAATTTTAATTTGGATATGTGCAGGCTTACTTTTTCGAGTGTCCACTAAACAGGCCTTTTATGTAATATACGTTTAAGTTAAGACTTCCTAAATGTATGCGTATCTGTATGACACAATTGACGGAAATGTCAAGGTTGCGTTTCGATCTTAGATTTTATAACGATACACAAGAACTTTTGGTTGTCTCTCTGAAACGTAAATATTAATATAAATTATATATACATACACATCGGGACCAGTGTATGTGTATGTTTAAATAAACTTTAATCGACAACCTTACGTTCTTGTTTAAAAATGAATGAGAATATGCCTTATCTTACTTTAACGGTGTAACGTAAAGAAAAAGGATAATGTTCAGAGATAAGAGCCCGTACAAAGCTTTAAGATTAGAAACAGTTGAGACATTGTAAGATACATTTATTAAAGTCGATAACACCAAGATACAGATGTATATGTATGTATATTCCGATTTATACCTTTGATTGTCGAAATTGCATGTTGCAACATTAAATCTACCTGCAATCTTAAAACCTTACGTTTATCATAACTATATACGTAGATTTGTAAAATATTGCAAAGTTTTCAATATTTTTTATTAGTTTTTATTATTCAGTATTATTCATATATTCCTGTTATTCAATTCAATCAATGCTTATTTGCACATAGTAAAGTTGCACACCGTAAAGTTGCACACCGGTTATTTGTACACAGCAAAGCAAATTTCTTTAATAATATTTCTTTAATAAAAATTGTTAATTTTGAGCATGTACAAAAATGTCATTATTAGAGGAAAGACCCTATTATGAGACAGGATCCTAATATGAGATATTTTAAGCTAAAAGGCCTTATATATGCCCCATCTTTTGATCCCACCATGTGAAAAACCCGCCATCTCATATTAGGATCCTGTCTCATAATAGGGGTCTTTTCTCTATATATTTATCATATGATTAAGATCGGTTAAAAAGCAAAAAAGATAGCTTATACTTTTATAGCCTTATACTTTACTTTAAAATCTTATTTTTTTCTCGACGAAATTATCCGGTATAGGGCAGTTTAGAAGTTAGCGATCCTCCCGTGGAGTTTTCAAAGAAAATCTGAATTTTAATGGTGACATTTAGCGGAGTCTGATTGCTGTGTATATCTATATATAAAAAATCAATCAGATTCAGTTACAAGTGAATAGCAGTTGGGCATTATAGAGCAGATATTTTATAGATGTAGCTCATGGCCCTATATAGAAAATAGAATGCTCTAGGGACGGAATCCACAACAGAAAGAAAAAAAGAATGCTTGCTCATATTTGTAATAAATTAGATCGTTACTTTTGCGATACCTAAATGTATTTATTATACATTTTATTTAGAGCGCATCAAACGTAAGAAAGCACATTATCATTTATTAGCTACGCTTTCTTATATTCACATACTTCCTTCTTTATCTGCTAAAATATGCTTTATTTTAATTACTGATTTAAAGAGCGCAGAGGTAGCAGTTTTTTTTTCATTTCTTATAAATAAAAGCTTCAAGCATACGACAGATGTGATAGGCATTTGATGACGGAGGCAGGAGGATGCATAATCGATATCGTTGACGAAATGGTCAAGACATCCTTAAATGCGTTTCAGTCCTGTACTTCACGGACAGAAGATTTGGGAATCCTCGAAGATCCTTGATCACCATATAGTCGCGCATTGTTGAATAAATCCAGTATAGGCTGACAAAAGTAATATTGATTCGCATTTGCAATCCGTAGGGATTCTTGATTTTTAGTTGATTCGCCTAATACGAAAATCTTATTCGATATCCCATGTTAAACTGGGAATTACATATTTAGCAATGAAATGTGGAATATATAGTGTAATATACAACATTAAATATAGAATACAGATCGTAATATGTTTATCTTTTTTAATTATACTCTATAAATAAAATAAGACATACAGAATGCTAAAATCAATAAATGTTTCTATATATAGACAGATTTTTTAGATAAAAATTCCAATATATGGAATTGTCGAAAATTATAATAATTTTAAGATAATGAATCTTAAAATCTAAAAATTTATACAATTGGTTCATTTCCACGATATCAAATACATTAATAATTCTAGTTCCTCTTTGTAATTACTTGTAATATAGGAAAGAAAGACAAGTAATTGCTACCATATCAGTTTAATCAATTTTAATATGGAAATAAAAAGAAATATTGAGCAATCTGTAGGTGATTTGTGGAACTATCTAATAAAATGAAGAGTAAATAAATGTTTAGTGTGTGATTTTTAGTACAAGTACATTTGTTTGCAAGTTGCAAATGTATATACTGTCATATAAACAAAAAATCACGTTATAAAATATATAGATGATTGTTGAGTGTGACAATGCAAAGTTAAATCCTGATTAAAACAAATAAATCATTTATATTCGACTTTTCATTTAAGTTATAACTTTTAATCTTATCTTTTATAGCGCAATTATGATGATTAATATAGTTTTATCTCATTCATATACTCCTGAAAAAAACGCAACTCAAATTGCGTTACATGATGTATTTTAGGATCAGAGACAATAAGTAATGTGCACATATATATTTTCCAATTGAAAAGATATGTCCAAAGCAAACATACAAAATACATCACAAGCCGTTAATTATAACTTTGATTGTGTAGAAGTAGAATAATCGCTAGATTATACTAAATCAAATGTATTGAATGTGATTTCCTGAAGCCAATGTACATGTATTATTTAATCATTACAATGTACAAGCGCAAAAAAAGATATACAATGCCGACATATTCTTTGGTATAACAATTAGATATAAGCTCATCATTTAAGATGTTATTTATATATATATAATATCTTAAATTATTTTGATTACAAAATAATGCTCAGAGAAGCCAATTTGTACTAATTAGATATATTATATGTTTATAAATACGTCATAGTTTCGAAAAGTATTAATATTAATGTATAGTTTTTTCCTTGCCAACTGACGAATCTTTCGATAAATATAATAACGTGCACTATTAAAGCCTATCCTTAATTGATCATGTATTTAAATATACCTTGTGTTTCATGTCTCTGTAAGTAAATTCTGAAATATTTATAATTATTTTTGTGAGAAATAAAGATAGGAATATTCATTAAAATGGAATTATTTTTGGATCTTAATAAAGTACAGGTAAAATTATCACTGCTATATTTGTATTGATATCTTTATCTATGGTCTACAAAACTTAAACATATAACTCTTGTGTTATGTATTTGATATTAGGGGACTTGAGTTACTATAATATAAATTGTAAAAATGATTTTGATTCGTTTATAGCACTAATAACGTCTTCATCTTGAAAAAAACCATAAATAATGATACCAATAGCCAACATATGCAAGAAGAGATCTTTTGGTAAATATTATATAGATTATAAATCTGGTTAAATATAGGCCTTCTCATGGCATTGATTAATATATGTTTTATATAATCATCATCTTATACATCAATACATACATATATATAATGTAGTTTTAAGTAATTAGGTGTAAATCACGTCAAATCAATTTACTGGTACATCAGCGTCCATGAGCCACTACCATTAGAATTGAATTTTGATCATTAGTGCACATTATACATTTCAGTGTACACAATACATATTAAACAAATATAAAACATTAAATCGAAGTGCCTGTCCTCTCCCGCTTTATCACTCCCGATAATTAATACATTACTTAATACAATTATTTTATGACGTGCTGCATAAAGTGGGAGACAAGCCTTTAGCTAAACTTTACAATGTAATTAAATTTAAATTATACTATTCATACTTTAAATAAATGTAAAAGTTTTTACATAAAACCTAATGGAATCTCACAGATATTGGTTTAAAATAATATTCCATATTATGCACAGAAAGTAAAACTATTACGTGATGTGCAAGAACGAAAATGATTATATATATATATATAATAATTATATAAATAATAATTGGATTTCAAGTTGTAAAGAATGTCTGTTGCTTTAGAATTAAATCCGCCAGAAATATATTGAAGAATGATATAACTTCATTCGTATCTTTACGATAATTTGTAAATAAAGACTTTATTAATGCTTCATGATTTTAGTGATGTATAACATTTTCGTCTTACAATAATCCTATTTATTACGTGTATAAGATTATTTTAACTAATAAATACACCAATTGTGTCACTTGTTACCTCATAACGCGATATGCGCAAAATTAAGTTGTACAAAGTAATTGTGTTCAGATTAAAATGAAGAGCAGGAGTAAGGTCAATTCAGATCGGAGAAGGATGAAGCGGTGGACAGATAAGCCCCAGCCCCTAGCAGCACCCACCACCCTGCGCACTACCTTGTCCACCAGTTCCTGCTAAACCTCCAGGACTTGTTGGCGAATGCTGTGGTCCAATCTTTATACCGTTTGCCTGTGCAAGTCAATTATTATATTAGTTTAGGAACATCCTATTATAAAGCATATACATACACGTTTTATAATACAATATCTCTTTTTCTTGCATCAAAGATATATCAAAGATGTATCAAAGATGTTTCCAGAAAATAATGCAAATGTACAATATAAGAGGAAACGAGATAAATATGTAATTATATATTATCACTGCGTATTTATCTGTCATTTCTTATCTTCTTTCACACTGATACGAGATAAACAAACAAAACATCTTCACATGTTGTAATTATATCAATATAAAATACTATTTTCTTAATTTTCTTATTATTAAACAATAAATAAATAAAAAATCAGAAAAAAATGTTACAAAATACAAAATTATGTAGAGATTTCGTTTATCTGACTTGTATATAAAATATACACAGATTAACTAGAAAGTGTCATACCTCATTATTAATGTCAAAGACTCCCTCTTGTATTTTTTCGTATATTTCTTTTGCCGTATTGATAAACGCTTCTTCTACATTGGCCGCAGTCTTAGCACTGGTTTCCATAAAAACAAGACCGTGCTCTCGTGCAAAAGCCTCGCCTTCTTCTCTCCTTACTTCTCTTCGGCTATCCAAATCACTTTTGTTGCCAATTAACATGATAACCATATTGGAATTTGAATGTTGCCTCGCATCCTCCAGCCATGTTGTAAGATGATTGAAAGTTTCCCTACGTGTAATGTCATATACCAATAGAGCACCGGCCGCTCCACGGTAATATGATCTTGTTATAGAACGAAATGCCTCTTGGCCTGCCTATAAAACGTAAATCAAGAAAACAATTAACAATCTATTCTTCCTAGTCGTAGAAAATTAAATAGAAAAAGAAGGCATAGAATTTACAAAATTTTATTTGCATCTTGGTAAAATGTTAGAATGAAAAGAAAGTAATTTCCTACCAAGAATGATTAAAAGTATCTCTTTAGATAATTTAAAGCTATATAAATTTTTTTTGCGCAAATGTGTCGACTTAAATATTTATTATGAATACAATTTCTGATTAAGAAAATCAATCGGGATCTTGTCAATAAATGTCAGTAATATGAAGCGTGATTTTAATTAAAGATAGTACGAGTTAATTAAATAATTACAGTGTCCCAGATCTGCAGTTTAATTTGCTTGCTATCAATGGTGATCATACGAGCGCCAAACTCAACTCCTATTGTCAAGTCATGGACTGGCTGAAATCTCTTATCCGTAAACTGAAGAAGAAGACAGGACTTTCCAACTCCTATGTAAAAATAAAATCATATTTATATATATATATATATATATTACAATATAGTTGTGATAAAAAGTCTCATTATTATATATTCGATTAAACACACAAAAAATTTCTCTATGCATATTATCTCGCTTTAATATACCTACAAGTTCTTGTATAATATATTCGCAAATATTGGGCTTATATAATATTTTAACTTTACGTCCATTGTTCGATACAGCAAAAAATAAAATAAAATTTAAAAAATATTTTCATACGTAATAATAAATATATAAGATATTTAATTACAGCAGGAATAATTATAAGATACAACGTATAACGCGCTATTTATAGACGTTATAACGTGGAAATCGACACGAGATAGTTCGTCAAAGTTGTACAGTGCTCGATCGGGGTGTATAATAGCGGCAACAATAAATTAAACAGCAATATGATACAAGGGCAGGGAATACTCGAGATCTGTCGCGTCAAATATATGTTGACACGCGACGTATATATCAAAAGGAAGTAAATGCGCGTCAGAGGGAATCCTCTCGACGGTGGGTCCCGCCTTCGTGAAGCGGAACTATTCTCGGCGCTTGCAAATCAGGCGATATCAGTCGCGCACCACGGAAATGAAAACAATGGGTCCTGTCATACGGACGACGTAGAAGGCGGCCCACGGGGGGAGCGAAGGTTTTTCGCGGACGGTGTGTGCCCCCGCGTTGCTGCGCGCACGTCACACGTTTTATTTACCTGTGTCCCCGATAATGATATACTTGAACAGGTACGCGTACGACATTTTGACGATACGCGAGGCTGACGAGACGCGCGCGGACAATCTTTCCCCACAGATGCTCCGAGACGAGAGACGAGAACGAGACACGAGACACGAGACACACCAGGAAACAGAACTCGACCTCGACTCCCTTCCTCTATGACCGTCTCTTATCTCTTCTGCTCCAGCATGACGTCACGCAGGCGCTTCGGCAGGCCTCGGATCGCCTCGCGGCCCCTTCGGACTTTCCGATAACCCCGCCGTCGTCGTCGCGACACGTCGTCGCGACGCGGACGCTACGTCGATCGCCGATTGGCCGACGTCGGAAATCGGGAATTAGGAGCGCGTCTCTCGCGAGGTCCACCGGAAGACGCGCGCAGTCGTTTGACTTTTAATTTTAGTCTGGATTTTGAAACACCATTGAAATGACCACATAATTTCTCGAAATCGTACTTTTAAAACAATCAATTTTAAATATAAGATCGAACTATGAATATCCGTCTTAAGATTCGGATCGCCACGTTTAGATATTACGAAACGACGAAAAGAGATTTTATTTTGGATCGTTTGGCGAAATATAAATATAATTTTAACTAGTCATCCTGACATTATTAATATTCAAATTAAATTTTGTTTTATATAATGTGTAGCCTAAAAATGCCGCGGCAATCTTTGTTTTACATATACTCGAGAAAATTACAGCATTTTCTTTACGATAAATTTCAATCTTATCCCTTTTTTCTGTCCACGAATCTCTCGCCGAATGTGAGAATTGATGAAAACTGGGCGGACTAATATCGTCTTCAAAGCGATTTAAAGCATTTCGAAGCGTTCTCGCAAATTAATAGACAACGAACAGGCTGATCTGTGCGCGATAATTAAAACTCTCCGAGATGCCCATTTCTATCAATGTAAATTTGTAGATTAACTTCTAATCTCGGTTTATAACCTGCGTTGATAGAAATGGACATCACGAGGGAAATTGTGCAATCGCGTGCCCTTCCGTGCCCTCGATCGATCGGTCGGTCGATCATCGCGGATGATCGGCGGCGCGCGCGCAATCCCGTCGTAGATCTCGACCTCGTCGGTTGGCGGCAGTGCGGTCGCCGTCACTCTCTCTGGCTCTTTGGCGCTTTCGCGCACGTTGCGCTGCGTCGGTTCGGTCGCGCGATTCGGAATTGTCGCAACAAGTATAACGGCGTGTGTGCGGTAACGGACATTTTTCACCACGGGGCTCCGTTTTAGAAAGGCGCCTCGCTTGGAAATTTCCGTCGACGAGGACGAGTGCGTCAACGCCGTCGACCCGCTGGTCAACCCCGTGGATTGATTCGCCGCCCTTTCGCTGGACTGACGGAGCGAGGGAGACACACAGAGACCGACCGACGACGCTGGGCACGTCGCGTCGCGTCGGCTCGGGCTGTCGGCCACAGGGTGTCCGACTCCGAAACGTAAAAAAGCGCGCAAATCCGAGCGCGCGAGGCCGTCGACGAGTTCAGTGGAGTTCAGGTAAAACGAAACGCCGCGGGCGAACGATCCTCGTGAGACGAGAGAGAAAGAGAGAGATCCCTCTTGTCAGGGACGATAATCGACGTACGGTACCTGGGTACCCCACGTCGGGAATTAACCTTAACGGAACGTGTTGCTTTATATTTAACAAATCGTTCCGCCAGACTCGTCGAAGAGATCCAATCGCGTTCTCGTGTCAAGGCCGATTTGTTTTTTTTTTTCTTTTGGCTTTTGCCCGAAGTCATACTGTCAACATTGCCACGGGGGTCCGTGACATTATTCCGTAGAATTCGATTTCTGTATTTCCAAACTAACCTTTCTCTCTCGGATGCGCCTTGGTTATGCCTCGTATATAGGTAATACCGCGTTTCCTCAATTTAATAAAATTACTCGAGAAGAGTTTTCATTACAAAGAGAGAGAAAGTTATAACGTAAGTGTAGGTTTTCTTGTGGCAAATAACCGATCGATATCCAACAAGTGGTTGAAAACGTTTGAAAACATTCGGGTGAAAATCCAACTTGGTTCCGAAAGAGGAAAACAATTTATTCCTTTTTTTTTAGCACATAAGTATGTCAAAAAATGACAATACCTAGTTATAGGCAAAGTAATGGACATTTGTTCATAATTGTTAAAACAGTGTAACTAATATCAGAAAGGTTAATATTTATCTGGGGTCTTATCTACATTCAATGTTTTTATATTCTGTAATAAAGATGCTATTATATTGTTTGATGACTAACTTGTGACTAATAACGTGTTTGTACAATGATAACATTTTGCGAGTAACAAGTATCTTTATATCTTTCATAAAAGGAGTAATATCCTATAATCCACCTGTTACGTTAAGTCTTAAATTAGAATATATAAGTTAGTAGAGTGTCTTTAAGTCAATAATTTTCACATGTTAATTGTCGGAGACATTTACATCCAAATTTAAATTCAGTTTTATTCATTTGGAAGGCACATTTATTTGTAAATAACCATTTCCTAATTCTGTTTTAGGATAGAGAGATGCATCGAAGGAGGTAACACAAATCTGGAAGACAGGATCATGGCAAACAGAAGGGACAAGCCTGCTGGCTTTGTGAGTAGAATTAAATCCTTGTCCGTTTAAAATAAAATTAATAAAATGAGAAAAGGAAATAAAGTATGCAGTATGCTTAAAACTTTGATGTGGTATCATAAATCAGTATTGTGAATTGAAATTGCACAAGGAAAATATAGATTGTCTAACTATAAGAAGAAACTGTCATTAGAACGTTTAGGATAATTTAGATTGATTTAGCTTTAGATTTGTGTATACAGCAGTGTCCTGCTCCGAGACTTTACTCGAAACGTCCAAGTCCCCAAGATTGATTGTGATCCAAAATTGGAAGTAAAACAATGAAGAAACTATACAGAAATATAATTGCATCTTATTTGCGGTAGTGGTGTTCTCAGACGATTCCAGGATGTGTGACTCGTATGATTTGTTTTTCAGAGTTTTTTTCAGAATTCGTTGAGGCGTTTAAGTTGAATTGCAATATTAGGATAGCACGTTCTAAAAATATGCGTATACCTTTCGGCGCTTCTTATCTCTGCGAGCTTCGCAATCGTAACGTCGGTATCAATACTACACCATTTGCCTACGTGCGACAGTCGCGGTTTCAATACCACAGAGGCACAATCGAGAAACGCTGTATTGATTCTCGATTTTTCCCTTCGTCGTGTATTATCGCGGATATCGGTCCATCGATTAACGTCATTTCTGCGCTAGGATTAACGTTGATTTCGCGACGCGATAACGCGTTTGAACACGTAAACCGGAGTGCGTGCGTCGATAATGTTACAATAATGTATAAATTAGACTCGAAAGAACAGCTTGTAAGGAGTAAAAAAATGTCTGGCATCCAAAGAAGAAACAGTTGGTATCATAAAGTCGAGGTCGGCGCCAAGGTAGGGACGACGACTTTTTGGATCTCTATATATACTTTCGGGGAAACCAGTTTTCGATAAAACGAGAGAAGTTTTTCGACTGTATACTTTTTTCTTTTTACTTAAAACAGCCGGGTAACACAAAAACATTTATAGATATTTTTGAATTCGAAAATACGAGATGAGTCACACATTGTCGTGACGTGTCGCAATGATAAAACGTCGTGATAGCTATAAAATACGCGCTTTCATTATTTATTAATAGACGAAAGTTATTATTGAAGGAGAAAGAGAGAAAAAAATAGGAAATAGCGCGCGAGAAACTTTTCACGCAACGTGACAAAAGCTGCCAGTATGTAGGAATTCCGTAGCGATACCCGCCATACGTGGGCATACGTCGAGTTTCCTGTTGTGTTATCGTATTTGTCACCATTTTCTATCACCGTAGTGAAAACATTTGAAATACTACCATTTACGTGGACAGCCGACCGTCCTATACTTTTACGTGCCACTCTTTTTATTTTTATATCCAATCTTCAGCTCTTCTTATTCTCGCTCGAAATATACTCGCTAATGTTCTGGACGCGCATCATTGTTCCTTTCACGTTGATAAGCACATTCTTGATAATCGTCCGCGATATCAAAACCGCTATCGCGCCAGCAGCGTTTATCAAACTCTGCGCTTCGCATGAAACAGAAAATTTTATCTCGCGTTATTGTCGTTCGGAAAAAGTTAAAATAAACAGTAAAAATAGATTACGTGCTCGTTACGTACCCGTTTCGTAAATAATCGCGTGGAATTAATTAGGAGCAACGCGCACGCTATTGCTAAAGTGATACTTCGCGAATTTTTGCTCGTATAAAGTAAGCAGTTTGGGAACCGCTGCTTCGTGGTTTAACGCGATCCCTCAGTAAAGAACGATATACGCTCGATGATACGCGCAACACACACTCGTAAGCGATATCGTCAACCTTAGATGCAGCACAAAATTCGAGCCGCATTAGCTGGCAACTTACATCGAGCATGCATATAAAAACCGTCGTGTAAGTTTGCGATTTCATGCCGCGATTAAAATTGTTAATTTTTATCGTTAACGTCATTCTTGTCCAGTCTTCGATAGTATTCTTTTCTCGCGCGTTTAGCCTCACGTTGAAAGCCTCTGGGTGCAAAAACCGGGTAACTGCACTCTTCGATACGTATGGTAGTTACGTAGCGTTTAGTGTTCAGTGAATAGTGACAACGGTTGATGCAACAGTCAGACATGTATAGATAGCTTATATACAGTGCGCAAAACAAATTGCATTTTTCCACATCAATTTTGCGCCGCGACTGATAAAGTTCTAGCCACACATTCCTGGTACAATTAACGCTTTCTAAATTGAAGCGTGTCGTGCGTGTACGTCTTTTTGCATGGCCATTAGTTTTATTCAGTCTCGTGTCTCGTGACGACACGTGAAATATTTTACCAGAGAGCAAGGTGCGGTTGCCAATGCATATTGATTTCTATTCGCAGTCATATTTTTTTTAAATTATAATTCGCGTGCCATGAAAGTCTTGTTTAACGAGGATAATACCACGTGAAAATAAAACCACCGGTATATCTAATTTTTTTTTTTTACGCGCATATATACGTATGTAATTGTCGCTCCGTGCTATCGTACAGAAGCAGGGTACGCTTCAAAATCTGACAGACGCATTTAGCGTTAAGCGTGCGTGGAAAAACAGATGCGGAGGTGCTAAACCGGTATGCGTCTCTCGCGGAGAGACAAAGGCGCACCTTTCAGCCGCGAGGATCATCTTCTCGGCGTGTAGGTTGAAGGAGAGGAAAATAAAAGAAAGAAAGAGAGAGAGAGAGAGAGAGAGAGAGAAAAAGGAAGAATCGTGTTCGACCTCCGTGTGCATACTGCATATATACCCGTCGGAATTTCGCCTGACACCGTTTTGGTCTCTCTCGTTCTCGCGCGCCGGCAGAAGGTCGCTCGGATCACTGGCGTCATCGCCCGATCGCTTTGCGCGCGAGTGTGTGAGATCATCCGCGGCCGCTCGTATCTTTTCTTCCGGCGTTAATTGAGAATGAATTGAAGCCGCCGATTAACGCGTCAAACGTATTAATTCGTTAAGTGGCTCGTCGAGAAGATTTTTCTTAATCGCGACTTAAGCGCGGTCATCAACGGCGATGCCGATCGAACAGGTGGCCGTTTACGCTCGCGTATGTAGAGCGTTACGTAACGCGACGCCGCGCGCCGCGCCAAAATGCAACGGCAGCGGGATTTTGAGCATATCGAAAAAACTTGCAAAACTCATGCGAAGTTCTTCTCTTCTTTTTTTTCATTTCTTAATTTTGTCAAGATTCGTGTCGCTTCAATATGTAAGTCGATCGTTTATAGCACACTTGACTTTTTCTCACGACAATTACATCGTAAATGCGTATTTGTTCCGTGTATAAAATGTATGATACGTCCCTATATAACATGATGTAAACAACGTGACGCGAAGCCGGATCTCTAATTATGTGAGAGTAACATGGTTAAGCGATCTTGTTGACTGGATCTCTCTCGCTGTCTGGAGCATATGTTTCTCGTCGTGTAAACATGCGGGACACCGCGGACGACGGACAGTCTTTAACGTCAAGGATCACGGGACGAAAAAGGCAGCTTGTTTTTTTATCGAGTATACGAACGCCCATCTACGGAATACGCGCGTATGCGACGGCATTTGAGGACATCTCATGTCGAATTCGTGTCAAGTTTACATCGAGCGCGATCGCGGTCCACAGGGGTAATCGAGAAAACATGTATATCGATCGACACGTGCAGAGGCAGAAGCCTCCAGCCATATATCAATGTCGATGATAAGCGCTGAATATAAATCCTTGAAGTACTTAACGCGTCAATTATCACATACATTAACCAGCTGATACAGATAAATGAAATTTCTCTAAATTGTCCGAAATTGTAACAAAAACATCGAAGCGTTAGTTCTGCAGTTGAGAAGCCAATAATTTGTTACTGTTATAACATTCACAAGATATATAGTTTGTTGTAATTTTAATTAACTTATAATATATATTATTAAGATTATTACAATTAAAACATGTTGCGAAATACACGCGCACAATTGTTACATTGTACTCGTAGTATTTGTACAGAGCAGAATATTATTTATTTAATGCTGCTCGTACCTTGTTATCAGAGATAAAGTATTTCTCCGATATTAGCAAAGATATTGACAGTTAATTACTGCTACGGTAAAACAAAGTATCATCAAAATTATCCTTTAAAGGCGTAAGTCGCACACAACAGCCGTGCTATTTGAACAACACGTCAGACGATGTGCCTCTTTTTATCGAATCTGTCGGAACCTTGTCTATTCGGAGCCGTGACGTAGTCGGTCGGGCACATTCCGCGATACGCAAGGATCCGCATGATTCACGACGGCGATCTATCCTTTTGGTCGGGGTCAACCACATGATTGGCGTGAAAGGAGACGGGAAGTGTGGGCAGACGCTATTGAATAATCTGAAGGCAGAATCCAATGCGTGGAGAAGAGAAGAAGATAATACAATCGGAAGATAATAATCTCCTTGAGTTTCATATATTATATTTTCTTTTTGAACGTTGAACGATCTCGGAGTGGGATAATTTTGGAGTAAATGAAGTTGCAAAGGTCGAGGCAAAACACATCCCGCCTTCGCGGGCGAAAATATTGTGACAAGACGATCACGCGAGCTCATTTTCTTCGAGTATCGAATTCGCTGTCAAAACAAAGAAAGTTGAAAACACAGTGATATTAAGGGGGTCGGGGGATATCTTCTCATTGGAAGCATGATGTCAGCTGCGCGAGAATAAACCTACCGCGTACTGGAATTATAACCGTCAGCAGCGAGAAAATAAAGGAGAAAGTTTCTTGCGAGTTATGTCCAAAGAAGTGATCTCTCTTTTCCGTCGAATAGAACTGTCGCGCTGTTCGATGCGGCGAACTCCTTCACTCTTCATCATCATCCTGTCGCGGAAATTTGAATTGAAGAGAAACCGAACTGTAGGAAATCAAGACCCTAATGTCTCGACGAGTTACGTCAATTGTAATAATGCCGAATAGGGAGAACGTGAAATCGAGTGACGTAATTAGAAGCTGAAATTGCCCGTAAAAAATTACAGCCTTGATTGAGGTATTGATAGAACAACAGGCGGGGATGTCGTTTACGTGCATCGTGGTATTAATGACAGGGATTGCACGCGAGCAGGATAGACGAGATTATTACGATGCTAATCCTAATCCCCTTCGGCACGCGCAATTTACACACGCGACCTGCCGTCGTTGGCCGACATTGGTGAATCGGTCCAAGAGCTGCGCGCGGAAAAGAGGGCCCTCGAAACTGGCACACACCTCTCATATATGTATACGAATCTCTCGGACCTGTTCGCTGATAAGCGGTCAGCGTGGAGAAGACACGGTTCCGCGATACGGGCGCGTACCGTAAGTGTACGCGCCGGGACGTCCGACGCGATCTCCTTTCCATCTCCTCTCCTTTTGGTTTCTTTAATTCCACGACGGTGCCGTTATGTTAATCTTATGTTACGGCCTAACTGTACCGAGGCTGTATAACGCGCGCGCGCGCGCCTGGTGGGCGCACCTTGACGCGGACGAGCGAGCGAGCGAGGCGGAATTAACGCCGGGATAACGAGTCATCGATCAGCTATTATGAAATCGCGATAGCGACTCGCCGAAATTCGGCACACGACAAATTGCTTGGACTCTGCCTTTATCTTCTTCTTCTTCTCTTTGGATTCTTTTTGGTTTTTTTTTACCCAATTTAATATTGCTTTTTTTTAAATGTAAAATATATTTAATTGTTTTCGAGTAACAACTAATTACAAAGTTAGTAATGCTTATTTCAAATTAAATTTTAGGAGAGCAATTAATTTAAGTACAAACTTTATCTTTAATTTTTATTTGT
This sequence comes from Temnothorax ravouxi, assembly GCA_030770255.1. Lineage (NCBI taxonomy): Eukaryota > Metazoa > Arthropoda > Insecta > Hymenoptera > Formicidae > Temnothorax > Temnothorax ravouxi. The sequence goes on along the minus strand of JASTWP010001800.1, from coordinate 34,559 downwards.
TCTTATTACAAGGACATTTATTGCTAAATGTTGAACAATTGTAAAAAAAAAAAATGAGTTGTCAAATATTTTGTAAGAAAAATTGACTGCAGCTTGACTCAGGAGTCGGTAAGCGAAGGAAAATATATGAAACTTGGGACATTCTTCGGGTTGTGCGGAAATACACAATGTAGAATGCGTCACGAGCGTGAAGGCACGAGCCGTGACGGTAATCTTTTGCGAGGGATCAAAGAAGTTTGTCGCCTGGATTAGCTAGCGAACTTTCTACAATTGCGGTAATTCCGCGTCACGAATCGTTTCGTCGTGTTGGATTTAATCTGGAATGTGTCACTATGAGCGATTCCTTGTATCAAAGATAATTCTTCTTTTTACGCAGTGATTGTGCGAAAAATCCATGATAAAAAATTGCTTGATTTTTACTTCAAGTTAAATAAAATGTAAGATTTATTCGTACGCCTATAATTCATATAGGGATCATTAGAGGATAATGACAATAATGATATTAATTATAAATGAAACGAATGTTGGTAATATCCGTATGTTGAGGTTTACTTCGGGAAAAATTAGATTGGAGTTTCATGATGTAATTACGCGGCAGCAACATATTAATTACATTAATTAATGAAGAAAGTGAGAGGGGGTTGCGTGTGTGCTACATTCCGCGCATAGTCTTTAATACGAGGAAATATACTACGTGGTCAGTTTGCTTTATCACTTTTCGTGAGTTGCGCCATTATCGTGCCGAACATCAGGTAATAATTTAATAAATGATCTCGTCCGAACGCTAACTCACGGTTTAAGATCGGAGCGATGGGGGAAGGGATGGATACATTCGAGCGTCGTGGACCGGCGATAATCGCCGCAGTCAGTTTGTTGCCGTTCCTCTCTAAGTGCAGTTCTCTCGTCGGGGAAGAGGTCTCCCTCTTTCCCCGCTCATTATTCGAATTCCCCGATAATCTGCGGGTGTGTGCGGTAGTGCGTTACGTGGGAAAGACATTATCGTGAGAATTCCTCAGATAAATAAGCTATTGTTGTTGGTGAACACGATATTAAGCTTGAAATTGATCGAATAATCGCAAACGCGAGTTCCTCTGTGTCGTCGCGATAGAAGTCGCGTCTTTAATATTTCTCCGCAGATATCTTTGTTTGTCCGTATACATATTCTGGATCTTAATAATAATATGTTACTGCGGCGATTATATTTGGATAATATGTACTATATTCTTTTATATAATGTTAACGTGATGTGCTCTGTCTGATTTTTTTTTTCGATAAAATGAGATATTCTTCGAACCCTCCTGGATTCTTCTCTCGAAGTTCATCAATCTAACATTAGAGATAGTTACGACGTTCATCTGGCGTGACAATCATTTATCGAGAGGCCACTCTGCCCACGTTAATTTTCCCCGCTGGAAACGACGTACAGTTACGTGTGTATGATCAGTGTACACGCGTGGATATACACGTTCATTTTTCCCGTACGTCGCTGTTCGAAACGCGCGTGTTCGATCGTTCTGTTTCACTGCGAGCGGCTGAATTATTCCGCTGGTTCGTGAATGCGGATGCATGGATATACAGTGCTACACGGTCGTAGGCGCCTGTGCGGAAACGTCAGCCAGTATATAGTGTTTCCGCCGAGAGGGACTAGCGCGACAGCGTTTCGAGGCTGGCTGCTGGGTGCGCGAAAGCCGGCGATAGCTCTCATCCCAGGCTGGAAGAGTCGTTTTTTTTTTCACCCGTCGTCCTTCGAGACGTCGTAAAAAAAAGTTGCGAAAAACGCGTGATTAAGTGTCGCGTGCTTGCGTGGGTTCGTCTAAAAATAAAGGTGCGTCCGTCGAATCCGCTTGGACTCGCGAACCTTACGCGCGTGTCCGATGTGAGTCACTCGAGTCGAAGAATTAATCGTCCTCGAAGTGTCATCGCGAGCACGTCGCAATGATCACGGACTGGGTAAGCTCTCGTACTGACTGATCAAATCGGAAATTATTTGCAGTTCTCTCACAGCTTGTATGGCTTGTATTTTACTTTGTTAAATTCGTAGTGTCAAATTATACTCGTTTTGAGTCATTTTTAATCATTTCTGTAAGTCGCCATTGCTCCTATTCATATATAGTCGTTAATTTAACTAATAAACAATATTAATTTAAGACTAGACCAATGGCGTTAAAATAATACTTGTTAAAATAATAAATTTTGACACACATGGTAATTAAAAAACAACAAAATGTTATTTAATTCAAGGTCTTCAAATTTCATTCTTTAATATTTGACAGTGTAGCTCTCGCATAAAAAAGAGGTAGCTTTCGTATATTGACATTAAATCGGAAAATAATTGGCAGTTCTCACAGCTTGTATGTATACACTGTTAAATTCGTAGTGTTAAATTATATTTAATTTGAGTCATTTTTAACCATTCCTATAAGTCGCCACTGCTCCTACTCAATACGTTGTTAATTTAACTAAAACAATGTTAATTTAATTAAAGCAATGGAGTTGAAATAATACTGTTTTGTGTTAAAGTAATAAATTTTGACACATGGTAGTTAAAAATAACAAAATGTTATTTAACTCAAGATATTTAAATTTTATCCTTTAATATTTAACAATATAGCTCTTGCAAATTAAGAGTTTAAATTATTTTAAATTAAGATTTTAAAGGCGGTCTATACGTTCGCGTTTGCCTCTATATTTACCGAATGAGCTCGAGACTTGAATCTTGGACATATTTAATGACCGCGTTGGAGGGAAAGAAAATAATGAAAATTAATAAGGGGAATCTTGACACATTAATGTCTGTCATCATCACTCGCTTGGCGTTTTCAGTTTTTGCGCAATAGTCATGACTATTAGTTGTGCAATTAATTGCGTGAAGACGCTCTATGTCATCCTCGACATTACGTGCTATTTTCCACTGTCTAAATGAAAATTACAACTTTTACATTTGCGCGGGATCAACGTCATCATTTATATTGTAATCGCGTTACTGCTGTAGGCCTCGTCGATGATAAAATATTTTACGGAATTCTTGCAACATTGTGTGCCGCGAATTTGTACGCCGAAATTCCACGTTGACGTGCTACTCATTAATTTAATGATAAAAGTTCTTTTTTTTTCGTATATGCGACATTAGCGAGAAACGTTAACGTTTACCGTAATCACTTAATGATGATCTACGCGTACGTGGTCGTCGTTATTACCCAACGTTCGGACAGCCGAAGAATCTATAATGATAGTAATTAATTTCTCACGCGTGTGCTACTTCGTGTCACGTCCTGCCTGCTTATTACGATTCGTGGCCTCCGGTCACGCCGATCGGGTCTCGAATTTCGGGGCGGAATTAGCCTTCGGAGTTCAACGGAGCGGTGAAGAGAAGACGACCAGACGACGACGTGGCAAATCTTTCGGTTCGGTCGCTTCTTCCGCAACGCCGCGGTCGCGCGTATCAAATGCGCCGCGTATCGCGTAAACGCGCGTGTCCAGTTATCTCGCGGTAAGCGGACGGGATAATTGCTTCCAGCTCCGGAGCGCGCTCCAGCGCGAGATTTCGCGTCATCTCGAAAAAATTCGACGTGCTTCCGAGCACGTAGCTTATGAGCCATGAGCGAGCATGAGTTGCCGCTTGGACGGTTATATCATCGTGAAACGCAAACTCGTTTCCGTTACCGCGCGAAGGAAAATATTTACCGTCGGACTCGGGTATCGGAATGCAGTTTTATCAGAAACGATCGCGCGGACCGCGATCGAATTTGCGCTCGATTCGAGGCCGCGGACTACTCGGATTCGTGTCAACGTCGGCTTTTACGGTTCGTCGCTCTCTCGTTGAGGCTTTGAAACCCCGAGCTCCCGTGGATCTTCTAGTCTCAAGGCTCCCGTGTATTCCGCATACGATATTTGTTCCCACAGATGAAAATTCTTAGATCTTATTCAATGAGCGCTCGCCGAAGTTTCTACGTTCCATAAACCTTGCTTTACATCGAAGTTTTCATCTTATTATTATGCAGACGCGTTTGCTATTGTGTGAAGAAATCCGAATACTGCACATGCGGTGCTCTAGAAAATCATTATAATGATAGTGAAAGCGATATTCTTCCTCGAAGACAGCTTTTCCTTTCGCGTGAAATTAAAACTAACGGTCTGATTATACGGTGCTATTTGTAAGGAATTGATTTCTGATAAATGATAAACTGAAATGCGTGTTAAAATGATTGTTGCAGTTGGATACATGGTTCGGCCGGCCGAAGAAGCCCGGGATACGTGGACAGCGCGGCTACTCGGGCAGCAACACCATGCCCAGGCCGCACTCCGGCGACGATATCAACGAGATCGAGCAACAGCGTTGCATCATCGAGAGAATGGACGAGGAGACGGTGAACGATAGATTCGAGGAAATGCTGGTGCGTACACGCCGCACACATGTGTTTCATATATTCCGATAATTTATAGACATATTTTTTCTCGGTAGCGTTGAGATATGCAGTCGATTCTTCATTTCTTCGCTATATATGCATTTTGTGTCGATAGGATGCATAAGCAGGATGTTCAACAATTATTAAACAATATGAAGCAATTATGTATGTATCTTGAAAGAGTAGAAGATTATCGTTAATTTTCTGTTCAGGCCAATATGAATTTGACGGAGGAGAAGAAGGAGCCGTTGCGCCAGCAATCGGAGTCGAAGAAGAAGGAGATGCTGGTGTTGCACTATAAGGGTAGCATTCAGGACAACCGATCAAAATTCGACAAACCGGCGGACTACATACAGTACCTGGCGCAGCCCGATTTGAGCGTCAACAAGATCTACAGCTGCATCGAGTCCCTCAGGATCGCGCTCACCAATAATCCGCTTAGCTGGGTACAAGAGTTCGGCACCAAGGGTCTCAAGCAGGTTCTGGCGACTCTCAATGAATGTTACCGAAAGTAAGTGAATTCTATATAAAGTGCTCGAATAAAGTGTTCCATAACGTTTAGGTCGCCCCTTGAATATACAATTTATTCTAACATTGATATTATTCTATTACAGTGCCTTCATATATTACGATAGGTAATTCATGTAAGAGTACTATTCGCTTGAATGTCATTTTGCGATATTTATTATGTTGAATATTTCTTAATCGCTTACATTATATATGAATGAAATTTTGTTTAAATTATGTAACAATATAAATCGTTTAATTTTATAAGATTTCTATATACTGCAAAAGAGTTTAATTTGATAATTACTTTATTTACGCTGCTCAGTAAGACATTCTTAATTTTTATTTAATTATTACTTTGGTTTTGCATGATGCTTATGGCAGAGTTTATTGCGAGACCCATACTGCTTATGACAGAATTTATCACGAGACCCAAGTTATTTTTTATTAATGAAAAATTTGTTTTTTTTTTAGTGACAACCGTTACGAGCGGATACAATACGAATGTATTCGCTGTTTAAAGGCTATCATGAACAATACTGTTGGTATAAAGGAGATGCTGGCGCATCACGAGGCTCTTACTATCGTGGCCAGATCATTGGAGCCGACGAAACCGTCCGTAATGTCCGAAGCTGTAAAGTTACTCGGCGCGGTATGCCTCATATCCAGCGATAGTCACAAAAAGGTTTTGGACGCGGTTACTATGAACGGCGAGTTCAAAGGTCGTGAAAGATTTCTGCCAATCGTACAGGGTTTGATGAACAAGAAGAATGAAAACTTAAGGGTACGTTTTGCTTATTCCATTATCTATTCTTCATTAGAGACTCACGCGATTTCAATCATTGTATAAATAATATTTTGCTTTTCTACAAAACGGATAAATTTAAATAAAAAACGCAATGTTTTACTTTAGGAATACTATTTTTTTTATATGCACAGTTGAAATGCAATAATTTTATTACATTGTCAAACAATATTTGTATAAATGATCAAATCAAATAAAAAAAAAACTAAATTTGTAATGATTTAACGACGAATTATCGCAATATGTATATGTAAAAATCCTTGACGAGTCACTACATGGCTCTTTATAACAAAAAGTCTAAATAATTAATTTGATATAAAAATATCTCTTTTATTTTTATGCTGCAGGTAGTATGCCTTCAACTCATAAACTCGATAATATCATCCGCGGAAGACCTCGATTTTCGTTTACATCTGAGGAACGAGGTAATGCGAGTAGGTCTAGCCGATATTCTCGAGATGTTAGAGAAAGATGAGTCGGAAGATTTGGCAACGCATTTGAAGATCTTCAATGATCACAAAGAGGAGGATTATGAGGAATTTGTACAGAGATTTGACAACGTACGCTTAGAATTAGACGACGTTAATGATTGCTTCGAAGTAGTCAAAAACATGGTAATGGATACTTCCGCCGAGCCGTACTTTCTATCTATACTTCAACATCTTTTATTTATTCGAGATGATGCTCTAGTTCGGTAAGTATATATACGATTACATTTACTTTTACTAAAGCGATTTTGTCAATGAATAATTATAATATTCGTTTATATCCCTGATGACTAACTTCTTGTTTATTTATTTTTCGTTTTCTCTTATTATTTGTTTTTTAGACCGGCGTATTATAAATTGATCGAGGAGTGTATATCGCAAATTGTGTTGCATCGTTCAGGCTGTGATCCGGATTTCAGCGCGACAAAGCGCTTCCAGATTGACGTACAACCGTTAATCGATACCCTAGTCGAAAAGTCACGGGCTGAGGAAGAACGCCGATTGGTGGAGGTGACGCAAAAGTTAGAGGAAGCTATAGCTAGTAGACAAGAAGCCGAAGCGAAGCTTCAGCATGCAGAAAACAAGATTAAAGAACTGGAGCAAGGAACGGGGAAGCCTGGTGGTCCCGTAAGTATACATATCTACACCGATTAAATCTCTTTTTTTTAAAGCCATATGTGCACTTTCATAAATTGAACAATCTTAAAAATAATGTTTTATTATATGATTAGAGGTCTGTATGTCCGCCTCCACCACCTATGCCCGGAATGGGCGGCGGACCACCGCCGCCGCCACCTCCTCCTCTTCCTGGCGGTGGTGGTCCACCTCCACCACCGATGCCTGGAATGACATGTCCACCTCCGCCGCCTATGCCTGGCTCAAAAGGACCTCCGCCTCCACCTATGCCTGGTATGGGAGGGGGACTTCCGCCACCACTTATGCCGGGAATGGGCCCACCACCGCCACCGATGATGGGGGGATTCTCTCCACCACCCCCAGCGGTACAAGTTTTGCCTCATGGGTTAAAACCGAAAAAGAAATGGGAAGTCGACGTTCCACTCAAAAGAGCGAATTGGAAAGCGGTATGTGTAATCTATTTTGGTCAAATTGATATTGACAGAAAATATAATATTGATTTAGATATTAACTATTTTTTTAAGATAACATTTTTTACTATGTAAAATTTAATGATGTTACAGATTTTGCCTCACAAATTGACACAAAAGTGTTTCTGGGCAAAAGTACAAGAAGATAGATTAGCTAGTCCGGAAATATTGGATGGTCTTGCGCAAAAGTTTGCATCGAAACCGAGCGGGAAAAGAATGGATGATGTAGTTGATAAGTAAAGTCAATTTCAATAATTACATTTTTATATCATGTGTATACATAAGATATATAGGATATAAATCGATTTTTCGCACACGTAGGTCAGCCCCAACGAAAAAAGTAAAGGATCTTAAAGTTTTGGACAGTAAGGCAGCTCAAAATATATCGATACTTCTCGGTGGGACGCTAAAGCACATGCCTTATGTAGAAGTGAAAAGATGTTTATTTAGATGCGAAGGACCAGTTATTTCTGATAATATATTACAAGGGTTAATTCAGTATTTACCACCGCCGGACCAATTGTCAAAGTTACAGATGTACAAAGATCAATACGATGACTTGACTGAAGCGGAACAGTTTTGTGTTACGGTAATCTTACTTGATTTTTTCTACAATTTCTACATTTTTATTTAATTCTGAATATGAAATTTACAAACATTAATGTCATAGATATCTACGATAAAAAGGTTATTACCCAGATTGAGATCATTAAGCTTTATGCTGCGATACGAGGAGTTGGTACAAGATATAAAACCTGACATAGTAGCGGCTACAGCGGCATGCGAAGAAGTGAAGAGTAGCAAAAAGTTTGCACGGATTCTCGAATTAATATTGTTACTCGGAAACTATATGAATTCCGGTTCGAAAAATGGTCAAGCGTTCGGATTCGAGATTAGTTTTCTTACAAAGGTTTGTTCTGTAGTATGCGTAGCGCGAATTGCTTATTTTCTTCATGCCGTTTCACGATATGTTTGTTTCTTTTTAGCTGACCAGTACTAAAGACATCGATAACAAACAGACTCTTATGCATTACTTGGTGGATACGATAGAGAGAAAGTTTCCGGAATGTCTCAGCTTTGTTGAGGAACTAGCACACGTAGATCGCGCCAGTCGAGTGTCTTTAGAGAACGTTCAGAGAACGTTACGTCAAATGGAGACCAATATCCGTAATCTCGAACAGGATCTCACGAATGCCAAAGTTCCGCAATGCGATGAGGACCTGTTTGCAGATGTCATGAGAGTATCCTTTACTAATTCTTTCTTAATAACGATTGGTAACATCGCCTGGATCCCATATTGATCAGACAAAGGTATTTCCTTGACGAAGCTACTTTACAGCCATTCGCCAAGAAAGCCAGGGAATCTTACGAAGTTCTACAGAACATGTTCAAAAATATGGACACTTTGTACACGGACATCTCAGAATTTTTCTCCTTCGACAAACAGAAGTACACCATAGAGGAATTCTTCGGCGATATCAAGACGTTCAAAGACGATTTCTTGGTAAATACGCGCTAATTCGGACTATGTTACGCCGGAATCTATCCACTCGCTATCTAACGCGATTATATATTCTCATCGTAGCAATCGCAGAGGGAGATAATGAAGCTGAAGGAGGGCGAGGAGAAGCAGAGACGGGCAAGAGAAGCACGCGAGAAAGCAGAAGTAGAAAAGGCGGCGCGAGCCGCGCGTAAACGCGCATTGGTCGATATGAATGCGCACGAGACGCAGGAAGGTGTCATGGATAGTCTGATGGAAGCGTTGCAGACTGGATCGGCCTTCAGTCGACCAGACCAACGACGCAAACGACAAACCCGCGTAGCTGGTGGTAAGTTGTATAGGACGTACATCGAGAGGCAAATGGTGAAGAAGGACCAAGCAGCTCAAGCATATATATTTAGTAATACTTTAGATAAATCTGCTAAGCTAATAAACAGATATGAAAATTTAACTCCAACTGAAATTGTGCGACGCGATATGCTTCCGAGCAGGATTATGGCTGGAATACGCGCGGCGGACGATTCATCGAACTTCCTTACGCCAGAAGAAAATCAAGAAATGTACAAGCGAATACTGATAGACGAGGCCAAAAAGACGCCTAGGCAGACGAGGCATTCGTCCAGAGTCACGTTCTTTCAAAAAAAGAAATTGTGCAGCCGCTGTAATCGCGCGTATTACACGGCAATGCCGGTGTTCGAAGAGACACCGAAAAGAGATATTTTGCTAAAAACATTCAGGAACTTGGAGTCCAGATGCGTTAATGCTGAATCGGACTTGAGTCCGCTAGTTGATGGGAACGTTTCTATTAATCGAGCGTGTATACTTAGTCCCGTTAAGCAAAGGCGCGTTGTAGTCAGCAAGATACGCAAGAGAAACAGCATTGTGCGCCGCACGATATCGAATCGCAAACGTATACGTGCAAGCAACACAGTCACAAAGCGCCGTAGGCTGCACACTTACTTGCAAAGTCCATCCAGTATGAGTATCACTATGCCACCGATCGTGAACACGCCTGGCGCGAATTCTGTAGATGAAAAGATGTCAAAATCGATCGACGATCTTCGTACTAAGACACTCAGACCGCCGTTCGCTCCGATAAGACTTTTAAGATCGAAAAATTTCGAAAATCTGACACGACATGACGAGAATCATAATATACGGGATTTGAGAAACTCAAGATTTTTTAACTCAAGTATATCTACTCAGTTTCCGAGTAGCGGTTCGATAACTAAAGCGCAGTCGCCGCTAGTGACAGAGATAAGTGGAGTTATGTTATTATCGGAAAATAGTCCGTTGCATTTAATAAACGTCTTATCGTCAAATTCTGTTCGTGCTGCTGGAAAAGGTTTAAATGTGTCCGGGGAAACCTCTGGACTACTTGCAAACACATACAAGCAATTCGCTCCGGAAAATAATTCAGATGCAAATATTAATCATAATACATCGAGAAAATCAAAGGATAAGTCATGGAAAAAGAAATGGAAGTTTTGGCAAATGCCGATAAATACTATTTAATAGAATTATATGCTGCTTTGGTATTCACACAAGACTGATGCTGAAAATGGAAAGACTGACGAGAAAAAAAAACCTTGTTAACTCTATTGTTATGGAGGAACTTGCTCTAAAAAGTGTTAAAATGCATATTCTAGAAGTCATCTGATTTTTTTTATTAAAATAAGCGACGTTCTCATTTTAATATTTTTTAAATATAATTCTGCGTGATTATATGTTTAAGGATACAATGTAAGAATTATTTTGCACTAGTCATGTTAATTAGTGATTTTTTAATACTTTTTTATTTATTTTGAGACTAGCAAGTTGATTCAACTATAGTTTCGATGCGATGTACACAATACATAAAACTTCTGCTTACCTATGGATTTGTAATTACATTTTACGTGCCGTACGAACTATTCAAGACTGATAATTATGACATTTGTGATACTATAAAGGATCTGAAAATTTGCAATATTTCATAGAGCGTATAAATATTTTTACATAGGATTTTATTTAATTAATATATCAAATTCTTTAAGCAAACGAGAAATGAATATTTGCAATGAAAATATTTAGTCTTGAGTTTTAAGTACGTATTTGACGCACGCAAATATATTCTATTGATTACTGCAGAAATAGTAAGATAAAATCAAAATGCTCTTCTGTCATGTCGTTCCGATCATTTAAGTATGTATCTAGACTACCAAGTTCAATGAGATGTAGGTGAATATGTAAACGAAAATTTTACAATTTTTCGTGATACTGATGATTGTAATGTGATATTAAAATTAATTTTTTTTTATTTTCTTTAATACGTTGCTTTGTAAAAATTTAAAGGATTATTATGATTATTTATGTATTTTCGTTTTGGCTTCAAATTTTAAGTGTGACACAAAACAATCGAGTTTTCGATAAAATATGTACCAAAGATTGTTTTGTATAAAAATACACATATATATTTTTTTGCAGTAACGAGTTCCTTGCTTGTCTTAATCTTGTTTTCCTTGCTACGTTCAATGTTGTATAAATTGTGCTATTTTAAGAATATATTCTTGGAGTGTTGGTACATGAATAATGTATAAAATAATGTTCCGTTCCTGTTTCGTGCAGTAATTATCGAGAAAACAAACGTCTAACTTATAAAGCGCATAACTTTTTTTAAAATACATTCCACTAATATGGTGCAAATTTCTCTCAAACAATTATCAAGCCTATTGTAACGAGTTCAATCCTGTTTTAATTTTACAGCGGAAAGGAGAGCGCAACTGAATAGGAGTCGATCGCGTACTGGATTAGTTGGAACTGGCTTACTAGGGAGGGAACTTTCGACGTAAGTATTACCATATTAATCGCAAAAGGAATGCCGCGAACGAGACACGGTCCAATGGAAACGCCTGATTTCTTACCTGCGTATTACACGCATGCTAGGAATATGTAACATTTGCTCGACGAGTCAACGTTTCCGGATAGTGATCGCTGCCAATTTAACGTTGAGTTTTGCTTGCTTTATGAACAATTTGCTCGCTTACCGGAAAATACATAACGACCGTATAGGAACATCTAATTTTAATTTCACTAGTTACATCCGTACGTCTCTTATATATACTTATAATAATTTTTTCGCACGTACGAGAGTACGTGAAATAAATAAGTGAGAAATAAATAACGGTCTGCGATAATTTTCAATCGGGTAATAATAATAAAATTAAATAATTTCTTTTTGAAAGTATTAAATGCTATAATTGACTTTGCGTACTTCCTGTCTAAATTGCTGGTCTTTGTTGACTTTTTAGATACATACACGTATACACCTGTCACCTTACCCTTAACCCATTGTTGTTGCAGAGAGCTTTTAAGTTCGGCTTAACCTACTCGGAATACATCCTATTTCCGTCCTAAACTCGTTGCTGTGATGATTTTACACGCATCGTATTGGAACAATAGTGAACAGTGAGAGCATCATGCAGTACGGTGAATCAATATTCGGCAGAAGAGGCCGAAGAAGAGCGAAATTCCACGTCGATGATCCTCCGGCCTAGAACGAATTTTTGCGATTTCGAACTGAATAACAGAGTCTTCCTTACGTAGTTAAATATTCGGTTTGTAGGTATTTTGTACTTGTACAAATATATAGTTAACGGATTTGTATAACGGAACGATACTCGCGCTGATACTCGGTAAAATAAGCGCGAGCATTTATTCCATAGACGATATTGCGAAATGACGCGACAAAGGAAATTCGTCGCCAGCAAACGCATTTGTAAATAGGTAGGTGCTGGTGACGAATTGGTAACTCGTTGAAACTGCTCGTCGGTCGGCGCAGTTCGGCGACACTCTCTCATCGCACTGTAAGCATTTTTACTGCCGTCTCCGTGAAGGCGGTAGACATCGCATTTATTTATGTACGTAGCTGTAAATATCTTTCATCTCGAGAATCGTAGATGCACGTAGATGCTTGCGATTCGAAATTATTCCGACATTACGAGATATGTATTTGTAAAAATTATGTATTTATTTCGGAAGCAAGTAACTTTTCGGTTACAAAGCGATGATGCGCCTTTTCGATATTTTTAGCGAAAATATCTCGTACGCACGTACATTGTTGTACGATGCGACGAGCAGGTTCGTAATTATCATTTATTTCGACGTTACGAAATGGAGACGGTAATAGTAAATAATTTATCGTGATTATGCCCTCGTTAGTTCGATAAAACGACCGCAAAGCGTGCATAACTTGACGTTTACATCACCCGTTGCTCATTTAATTCACAATAAAAATATTTACAGTAATAGTTCGTACGAAACTATTTGTCGCATAAAGAAAGATTTATACACCAAATTGACGCGCAATTTTGCGGCATATTTTTAATAATGGCTTTACCTCGTCTATCTTTTTTTTTTTTTTTTATATAGAAAAAAAGGCACTTATATTTGCATTTTTTATAACAGAAAGTATTTCACTATGTAATGGAATTAATCTAGGAGCAAAAAGAACTGAATTACTTAAGGGAAGCGGCTTATTCGACGCAACGTTCGCGTTTTTGTGATAATTAACGAGCCCGGTAACAGGCTCACGATATTCGTGTCGATACTTTCAACGGCGGTGAAAGAAACTCAGGGAAAGAAAGAGAGAGGAAGAGAGAAATCTCCGAAAACGGATACATGGCGATGCGAACACTTCGAATCCAGTTTAACATTTGGCACTGCCTGATAAAATGGCAATAGATAATACTTTTACACATGACATTGCTTTGTTATCGCCTTTATACGAATGAATAAAGATATGATTGTCGGCAGATCAAAATCGCACGTGAAATTATCAAATGTAAAAATATGTAAATCATACACAGAAAAAAAAGGTGTGTCAAATCAAAACTTATGTACTCAAATTAACGCGTTCATTGTTTCGTATATACACAAAAATCTATAATCTTAATAAGAATTTCAACTTTTTTCTTGGTTGAACGATATAAAATGACTTTAGTCAAGCAAGTTTTCTTCATTAAACGCAATATAATCTCATTTCAAGGTTTTTCCACATTGAAACTAAAGATATTTTCAAATCACGAATAATTCTTTTTTTTTCTGTGTAAGATCCCAGCAGGAGATTGCCGATACTTTTACGTGAAAGTTGGATTCGTGGTGTTGACGGAAGCCCGGTCATCGGCGACGGATATTCGAGTGTTCTGGTGTCACGCGTGTAAATAACAATCCCGGATGCGTCCGCGACGATGAAATCTCGCCGTTGTGGGATGGACGCGACGTCGTGTCGTTTGGTTAGCCAACAGGTAGCTGGGTGCCGCGCGGTGGGGCGGCTATGCCAGGCACGCTCGAAATGTCTAGCGAAAGGCGACGTAACGAGCCGGTTCTCGGAGCTGCAAAAATCGCGGAAGTATCTCTCCGCGCTGCCGATTTTCAGACGATCTCCGTTTCGGATCGGCTCGTTTCCCGCGCGGACGTCTCTTTTATCGTATCGGCGATGAAACGCGGGCGGTTACGTGGCCACCCAAGCCCACATTATAGGTACATTTTAGCACATGCCTCGATACGTATCGAGCGATTTTTCGCAGGATAGGATAGAGATGGAGAAAACGTCAAGCCGTATGTTTCCCCGAGGTGATCGCACGTGCCGGTACAGAAAAACTTGAGCGGAAATATATAAATCGCGTTGCCTACCGATCGAATCTCGTAACGAACGAATGATTTGTTAATATTAGTAATATTAATATCGTAAGAATTAGATACGTAAGTTAAGATCCTAAATTAAGGACTAATTGTATCTATACTGTGAATACACGCGGATCTAAATAATATCGGTGCGTCTATTGCTATTGCCTGATGCCTTATTTCTCAATATTTACCATGAAATATTTATGGACGTATTCCACGAGAGTAGAAAATCGCCTATGCATTACCGTTGTACATTGCGTTCCCAAGTTTACAGACATTCCTCTAACTAAATGTCACTCGCGGTGACAACCAAATATTTCCATTTATTTTCTAGTAGGAATAAAATTATCTTTTACTTTTTTTTAATGATGTTCAATCTAATCATGTTTGAAATATTTCCAACTGTGACAAGTCCAGCAGTTATGTCTGATAAAATACGTGTAAAACGCGACTGACTACATCTGTGAAGATACGCGTGAAACCGACAGAATGCAAATCTCGGAATGGAGCGGCAAGAAATCGAATCTGTTCATTTTATCGTTGAATTCCTGCGATCGTCGGTTCTTGCGGACGCAAGGCAAAGTCCATCGCGGCGCATCGAACGTGTTGACGCCGTGAATATCAAGAGAAATCGAGGGGAGCCGAGGATCGCGAGTCACCACGACACGCAGTCACGCGTAGATTACACGTGATATCGATCGGTCATCATGTTTAAGAGAGACATGTCTTTATCGCCTCACTCGCCAAGGCTCTCCCATTTCGCGATTTTTCTCCGCGAAGGCGAGGACGTGATCTAGTTTCCCTGTTCCGCTTGCAAAATCACTCAAAGTGATTTGCAAAATGTTTATCTCTCGCGCGTCACTGAAGAACCAGAAGAACACGTAAAATCCCGAAAATAAAATTATATTCAATTAAAAAAATATATTTAATTAAAATTAATTAAATTATATGAAATAATATATTAATATCAATGAGATGGCAACGGATTTAGATTTTACTTCAAGCTGAAGCTTTTCTTACATAGTACAGAAGAGTACAGCAATATTACTGGAATATCTTAAAGTTACTGCAACCCAGACAGCACACAATATCCTATGAATGTCCATTTCATGTCCGGAATGCCCATGGACGTTATATGGATATATATAGGATATTGGTGCTATTGGGGAATATTGCTGGAATGCTCTATGCTTTAAATGTATAATAAGCTTATATTTAAATGTGAAATATTACAAGAACATTGGGAATCTATTATTGAAATACTCGGTCAGTTTTTCGTACGCTCCTTTGCCGAGAAGGATATGTACTTCAATCTGCGCGATACAAGATTACACGCAACGGCAAACGCGAATATTACAAGTGCGATATGATAAAGTAAGATGATGGGGATGATAAGCCCGCATTATACCGCATTATTCGCAACATCCATCGTCTAAATGCAACGATCGTACTAATTGCACGAAGGTAATTATGTTTTGCCGCGTATAACCGACGATAATATAATTTCTCATTCGTCACGATGGCGGCAAAACAATAAGATGGATTCGAGCCGCGCGGACCGTTCTTCGAACGGCGAAGACGAGCCTCGGCATTATCAATGCGTATAACAATCCCCGGGCCGTTTTCCGAACAACAATCATGAATTAGCTGGACGCGACGGCCGTCTCGCGTCGTTTCTCCGCCGCGTGGAGTCGTAAAGCGACGTTACGCAAACTCACGCGGGACCACGTTCGGCAATCTCGCCGATCACGTGGCCGCCCCGGGGAGCGTAACGCGCGTCTAACGACGCGGCTCTCGAAAGCGCTTTTGCCCTTTCACTAAAATTCGCGTTCCTCGAGACCGCGTCGGTTTCGGGAGAGACACACGTATTTTTTTTTCCACGCGACGTGGAAACACGCCGTGTGTGTCTCGCTTCGGCGACGCGGCGACCTCCGCTTCGCAGCGTTCCACGCGCGGCGAAAGGCCGCGGCGGGACCTTTCGTGATGCTCATCCTCTCGTGCGGACTCCTCGCCCGATTACGCCATCGCGGGGTAACCGCGGCACAGCGTGTCGCATATATTTCCTAATGGTATATTTCTAATTATTACCTATAATATGGTATATTTGTAGGGTCTAATCGCCAGAATTCTCGAGGAGAAAATTGCGAGGAATCTTTTACGTTATTTTCAGTACCTATATCTATACGCTCTTATTATTTGCACTTTAATAGAGTTATTATATTATTATTTTTCTCATCTACAGGGTGCTCAAAAAATATTAACGCTTATATGGAAGTAACTTTTTTAGAGATTTGATAGCACACAAAATCACAAATGTATTTTGTCTTCAAAAATCTTCGACAGAAAGTTGCAAATGTGATTGCAACACTACCCAAAGAAATGTGCCTCGGGAATCTGGAGGCCACCGGAGAAGAATTCAAGAAGGTATACTGACAATGATGAAACAAATATAGACTCTTTAAAGCGCTTTAAAGACAGAATACATTTATTACTATGATATCTTGTGTTATTATATTTCTATTTCTTTAAAAAGTTACTTCCATAAGTTCCATATAAGTGTTAACATTTAACATTTTTTAAAAATATGTTTCGCTAAGCGTGTCTGAAAATCTCGAGGCGTTAATTACCGGAATATAAATGTCTAAATATTTTATTTCTGTATTTAAAGTATAACGACAAATACATTAATGCCTGATAACCGCACTAATCACTTCATCGCGCGTTATATAACGAAGATCTAAAAGAGTACGTGTTATGAATTAATCCTTAAAAATTGTTTCAATCAATCCCAATCAATCCTTTCCATGGCGCGGAAGATATGAGTATATATCATTTTCAATAGATTACACGATATGTTATATACGAGACACGAAAATGTCAAGATTCTCTCTTAGATTCCTCCTCTACTTTATGCTTCGAAAGATCAATTTCTCACGCGTGGTTTACTTCAGACGATTCTTTTTTTATTTATTGTATTATTATATATTTATCTTATTTGTAGATATTTGTAATACGTTAGCGTTAAATTTTCTTAGATTTCTGTCGCGTATGAGTAACATTCGGGGTGAAGTCGTCACTCTCTTGTTCGTCCGTTTTGAAAAATAAAAAAGCGGCTTAAAGTGATCCTTGAAAGCGGATACTCCCAGGTACTCAGCTACTAGGAGGATTCTTCTTAGGTATACGAATACAAGTTGAAGATGAATTCTACGATATATGATGACTCACGCCGCTAAGCAGTTTATATGCTACGTGTGTATATGTACTTTCATATAATAAATCTATGCGCTAATGCGCCCGACCGAATTCCGCAACTTCAACCGAGACACGCGCGACGATTGTAATCCACGTAACGTTAACGTTAACAGTTGCGAATCTTCCGTTGTCAATAACGGTCGCTGGGAGAATCCTAATAGTGCAGATGATTGATGGTGCTAAGTACCATTCGTGACGAGGGATGCGCAAAACTGAAAGAGAATAACGGCGTGTGGAAAAAAACGATATCACGTCCCAAAAGGGACTCGTCGAGATCCATGGGGGAAGAAAAGAACGGACGTCACCCTGAGAGGCGGCATGAATTTCGATGAAACTCCAATTATAATTTAATCGGCGATTATAAATTCGACCGGTAGAATCGCCAAATTTCTAAACAGATAGATATATAATTTCTCTAATCTAATCTCTTTTCCATATGTTAAACAAAGTAATTATATAATTCTATTCATGTTGATAAATCATACAGATATTGCTTGATAAGTTAATCATTGATTAATCGGACTTTGATCGAAGTCACTCGTAGAGCATTAAGTTAATCGGAATTTTATCGAAGTCAATCGTAGAATGACTTCGATCAAATTCAGATTAATTTAACCGACAGTTATAAATTCAACGGAATTGCCCGAAGCGCAATTTCCAATCATATATATAGCTTGTCAAAACAATTTGCCATATGTTAAACAACAAAATATTAAATCCCTGTTAACAAAGTAACAGACGTATTGTCCGCAGATAAGTTAATCGTCGATTAAATTAATCGGAGTTCGGTCCAAAAAAGTCCCTCTAAAGGTACAGGTACCATCGGGGCGACCATGGCCGATCCCCCATCAAAGTTACCAAGGTGTACCGTGCCCTGCAGGGAGCTACAACGGGCCCCCGCGTATTCGCCAGGCTGTATACGTATTATAAATGTGTGTGCGCGTGTGGTTTGTATACTCGCGCGCGCGCGGGTGTAGTACCTTACCTTTGCGCGCGTTGCAGCGTTCCGAGGAACAATCCGAGCGACAGTCCGACACGAGCGTTCGCGTGGTATACGCGTGACCGTCGCGTACGCGTAACTCCGATTCCCTCGGAACGATCGGCACGGTAATCAATCGTTCGACCGCTCACCGTGTTCCGCGGAGTCGAGACCGTCGAGAGCGAGTCGGATCAGCTTCGGCCGTGCGGCGTGCGGCGTGCGGCGTGCGGCGTGCGGCGTGCGGCGTGCGCGGTCCCAGTTGTCTACGCGATCGCGTCGATCGATCTCCCCCGTAATAGCGGTCGGTCGGTCTCGGTGGCTCCGGTTTAGCGCGTCGACCGACGAAATCGAGAGTCGCGCGCGGACCCTCGTCCGGAGAGCATCAACGCCGTCATCAGAAGCGGCCAGGAGTCACGCGCGGTCACGCTGACGGTTAACGACGGTTTCGCCATTCGAAAAAGGGGAACCCGGGACACCCTCCGCGATCGTGTTTGTAGATCGGATCGGCAAGCTTCCACTACGTTTCGGCGTCGTCGCCCGAACACGAGTGTTTATACGTATACTAACGATGCTCCGGTGCTCCACTTGCGCGACGTGAATCCAGTGCTCCCGGCGGTGAGACGGTGATCGGCGTTTGATCGACCAGCGGCGATATGTGATTGCCACGACGGCTACAATGAACGTACCGATCGTGGCAGGGGACGTCGTCGACGATGGCGGCTTCGATCGGCCGCGATTCGTTCGGGTAAGTCGATATCGCTGTCGGTTCCTGTTCTTATCGAATTTCACGGTCCCGCGGCTTCGAATTAGCGTATACTTATCGCACGCGCGCGCGCGAGAACGCTCGACGGACGTCCTGGACGTCGAGGATATTATTTATCGTCGAGTTTCGCTTTTTTATGGCGCGAGTTTACGACGACGCGTCGCGCCGGTCCGTCGTGAGATTCTTTCGGGATTCCGGGACGCGATCGTCGACGCGTTCGGCGACGCGCGTCGATCTCGATACGTTTCCACCGCGATCGGTCACCGAACGGTCTCTCCGTCAAAAGCTCGTGATACCTACTTTCACTTTCGCTTCTATCTGGCCGATGCATTCAGGGTCGCGTTTACCGCTAAAATGCTGCTGCTGCTGCTGCTGCCTCTTACCGAACTGAGTTTTACTTGCGTTGCACTCGTATAATACGTATCACGTTTAGCCGGCTTAGCGATATGCATCCGATCCCTTGATGGAAAGCAAAACGCGATTCGTGCTGAAAGACGAGAAGGAGAGAGAGAGAGAGCAGAACGTTGAAGCTGAACGTGAGAAAGGTGTATTAAATGGGAATGTAAAATGAATGTCGAATAGCCACGAGGACGGAGTGAAATTAATGCGAGTTTACAAAAAGTTGGAAAAAAATTGATTTGCAACGTCCCGCTCGCGCATAATGAGAATGAGTATTCTTTATACGCAGGTGTGATATCACACTGGGTAAAGGAAACATATGACGTATTAAAGCACACGTGTGTCGCATGCATATGTTAAAATTTCGTCGCGACGGACTGCCGAATGGAAGTTACGAACACATTCTTCCAAGTGGAGTAAATTATAGCCCAGAATATATCACTTTCCGGAAATTTATCTTAGAGTCTCGCCGCTGTCTATTAATCAATTTTTTTAATTTAGTAATGCATTCCAAACCAAGTGGAGTAAATTTGAGAGAGAGAGAGAGAGAGAGAGAGAGAGAGAGAGAGAGAGAGAGAGAGAGAGAGAGAGAGAGACAGACTGGCAATAAAAGGAATTACCATGCCTTTCATCGAGAGAGAAATATAGTCCAGAATATATCTCTTTCTGGAAATTTACTTTCGAGTCTCGCCGCTGTCTATTAATCAATTTTTTATCTTAATAACGCGGAGGTTGAGAAACAGAAACTGACAACAAAAAAATAGTAATGTTCATTCTGGAAGGGAATTAATTCCAAAATCTCGCTGTTGTCTATTGATAAATTTCTTTAAATTTTTGTAACAAAATACAACATTTGGTAACATTTCAAATTATGTAGAAATTTAAGAGAGACAGACTGACAAAAAGAGAAATTACATAATTTATGGAGAATTATATGTATTCCAAAAAAAAAATATATATATATATATATATCTTTCCGGAAAGGAATTTATTCTAAAATTTCCTCGTTGCCTATTAATATAAATTCTTTATTTTAATAAATTTTTTTTTAAACAAAGATTTTAAATAAAATACAACTTTATTTAAATTGTAAAACGCCAGGACCTAAACTCGTCTAAAAAATAACGATCCCGCTCGTGTTCCGTTGATACCCTATCTCAGTCACGAGATATATTCTCGCGTTGAGAAATGGTTCTTACCTGATGCTCCACCGCAAGCGCGAGGGAATGAGCGATATTCAGTTCATTTTTTTTTGTTTCTGTTATAAACCCGTCGGACATTATTATGTATACTTTACACACGAGCCATCATCCGAGCCATATGCGTCGCGGGATATCGAGTGCAGTCGCGCGTTGAATCCCCCCGACGGCGTTTTCTAGGAAGATTCCACAAAGGTACTATACGGCGCACTATAAGCCATTATCATCGTGGAAATAAAAGATAACGACACCTGCCACGCATTCAAAGTAGCTGCAACGCATAGAGCTGGAAGATACCAGCGTTACATCAGTCATACGTGCTCGTTAACGTCGCATTTTGTCTAATTGCTTCATATCTATATCGTAAAGTTACGGACTTTAATTGCGGTCGCGTTTGTTTATCAGAACTATTGCAGACGAACGTTCGTTTGTGTGAAGATTTCGGCTTATACGGTCAACGTGACGCTACAAATGCTTCTAAGCATTTTTCTTCTCTTTTTTTTTCAATGAAGAAAGAAGGAGAAGAAGAACGCTCTCCAAAGCATTTGTATAGCCTCACGTTGACCGTAGCTTCGTCTGTATAGATACGGATATATGTATATATCACGTCGATTCAAGGATTTTTTATTTATATACCTTACTTATATTTAACATATGCGTGCCGCATTCGTTTAAGCAGTGCATTATGCGCGCTAATTGTTTTAAACCGATAAACGAGCGACTTTTATGAAATTTTTTATATTCTCGAACTATAAGGAGAATTCTTACCTTTCGCGCGAGCGCGCGCGACGCGGCTCTTACCTCCGTAGGCTTCATCCAATTGGTATAATTGCTTTAACGAGGTACATCGTAAAAGAGCACGTGCCTATTGTTACCTCGCGTTCTTAAGAATGCGTGCCTTTCCGCTCGGCTTCTGAATGTATTAACGATAATAATCACACTCGCGTGGATGGCGATTACTTTTCGATTAAAGCGCCAAGCGCGATACACGCAGTCTCTCGTCTAGCTCGAACGTTTTAAACTCGGACGTAAATTTAGAACTGAAATCGTTGTTTGAATTGCTACTTTTCGATTAAAAATGTAAATTTTATATTTTTACAAAGTAAAAATTGCGTTTCTTTTATTGAAAAAATAAATATTTGCCTTAAAGACTGGCTTATAAGCTAAAAATTTTGCATTAATTTTTATAAAAATACGACAGTGCGCTGTTTAAACACGTTTAAATAAAATCCAAGGCATTAAATATTGTTTCGTCAGGAAATTGTCGGCTATGACGACTATCTTGCGACGCACGTAGGACATGGGTTTCTGTCTCATTATAATTCTAATCAGACAAGGAACTGTGAATTAACCGTGAAACATATGAATTGCGGAATAAGTTATTTTTACTT
Organism: Temnothorax ravouxi; assembly: GCA_030770255.1. Lineage (NCBI taxonomy): Eukaryota > Metazoa > Arthropoda > Insecta > Hymenoptera > Formicidae > Temnothorax > Temnothorax ravouxi. The sequence goes on along the minus strand of JASTWP010001800.1, from coordinate 12,096 downwards.
AAGCAAATTGGCAAGTAATTTAGAAATAGTAAAGTTCCGTTTGTTATGAAGATGTACGTGAATCATTATGAATTACCATCCTTTTCCTCACGAGAACAAGTCAATTTACGTCATACTTTGTGTCGCAAAGAATAAATTGTGAAACTGCGCGATGAGGAGAACGGTTGCATGTATAACGCGACATTCATGGTAAAATGCTGGGACACGTCACACGTCATCGTCATGCATTTATCGAGCTACTTATGTTCATCAATACTTTTAACAGGTGCTTGTTTTTATCAAGATCGGTGAGTGCGCTATCACGCATCCACGCAATATTATCAGTGTCACGCCACGAAAGAGAGCATACATTTTTTTTTTAAGGAGTATACGCAGCAAGTCACATCATCGTTCTCGCAATTAACATTTTCACGCGTTCGATGATTAAGAAGTATAAATTTAAAAGTCGTTTATCTTAATCTTTAAATGCGCAACTTTTCGTAGGATTTTGAATAGATACTTTTTCTGAGTATTTTCTGAGCTTCCCCACCCAGAAGGGATATAGAACGGTCACAGAAGGTCCTTTATAGATGTACAAACAAGCCACGTGTTTTCAGTTGGAACTTTATAAGAGAGAGAGTACATGGAGCAAAGTTGCTTCAGGGTCAACCTTCGAAAACGATTAAAACAACATTTCTATACATTAGTAGCTTCATATTCCTCGAAATCTATTTTAATCCGTTAAACAAACAAGAACCACCTGTAACACCTGTAAACACAGCGAGGTTTCGCAAATGAGAGAGAGCCAAGCTTGCTCGTCGTATATAGCGACAGATTTTATCACCATATGTTTTGGACTGATAAAGATTATTCGAAAAGTTGAAAAAGCTAACAATAAGTAACGCGTGGCGAGCTTTAAATCACAAAGACAAACGACTCCTCGCGCGCTCGCGCTGTAACATAAGTCATCGCGATGCACCTGCATTCCACTGTGAAAACAGAAGTGTCCGCGGAGACGCGGCTCGTGTCACGCATGAGAGGGCTAAAACGTGCCGCTCGCGCGCTCACGTATATACGGCCTAAACGCGCGCGCGTCAAGCGGCAAGCGGCAAGACGAGGCGAGGCGAGGCGCGTATACCGCGTCGCGGTGCAACGCTCGCCTCCGCGGTTAGCCTCCTTCGAAAGTGGAGTAACGCGCGCAAGGTCGGCGCGGCCAACCAGCAGCCGCGTGCCTCGCTCTACGTCGCCGTCGCTTTTTACGTCGTGGGTCGCGTTCCCGGGTCGCCGCGCTGCGTCGTGCCGAGAGCGTGTGTTGCATATACACACGCCCTGCGCGCGATCTCGCCCGCGCCGCGCCGCGCCGTGTCGACGTCGTCGCTCGTCCGTGTCGAGAAAACGGGAGTAAACTCGGGCAACGATCGCGCGGTTAGGTCGCTCCGACCGCGACCGGAATACGCTCGAGCGGATACGCTCGCTCCGTTCTCCGCCGCGCGTTACGCGCCGCACCTTCGTCTACCGTACCGGAAGTCGCGAGATGCGTAACGCACCTGTTTCCCTCTTCCTCCTCTATTTTTTTTTTCAATCTGTCTCTCTTTTACTCTTTCTCTTCCTTTCCGCTCCTCCGCGGACCTCGATCCGCACCACGCGGGCGTAATCCTCGCAATTTTTATTTAGTTCGTTAAATCGTTGCTTTTCTGCGATCTATCGATGCAGGTGTGCGTAAGCACTGGTCTTTTATTAAATAATTGCGATTGTTCTACCAAAAAGTATGCGCAATTTAATGAAACGGTTAAAACGTTAAATTGTGCTTACAATTATGAATCCAGATATAGCCTTATAGAGATATAAATCTAATATTATTATGTTAATATTAATTACAATAGGTGTTATTTAAATAAATAAATGTTATTTAAGTAAATACAGTAGGGGTTACTTAAGATAAATGTTTAAATAAGAATTGTCTTTTTCAACATCGCGAATAATATCATAGTTTTTCGTTATCGAATCTTTAATTTATCATCACGTTTTTTATTCATTATACTTGCAATCGGATAAATATGTTAATTACTATATCTTAATTACCGCGCTGCTGCTCTTAGCTTTTCTGCCTATTACACTTTGATTATACAAGCATGTTAATCAGAATTACGTTTGCATTCCCGAGTTTTACATAATAAAAAATTTTATCGCATCTCTTGTCCGCGGATTATCTTGAACACTTCGCATGAGATTATTCGTTACCCACAATGTATTTTATCGTTTGTTCATATTACAGACGGTAATGTAGAAAAATTTTATTAGACATCGTTGCGTTAACATACCGGTCTTTCCATATGGAAGGGACATAAACAAGACGTAACGACGGAGAATCGCATTGCGGTATACGCGAATAGATTTTCGCGTATGCGTGAAATCATCCGCGACCTATAGAATTCGCGAAATGCCATATACGTCGGCGAATCTGCGGCACGAGTTGCTTCGTCATGCCACGGATATAGAAACAAACGTAAGAAAACAACCCTTTCCTATCAGAAAAAATCTGTAATCAGAAATGTACAATTGAATGATTCACTCATGCTTCCCGGATCTTATCTCTCATCAGAGAGATAATAATCCAGTCAATATATCGCTTGTAATTTATAGCGCGAAAAAGAGATTGCGATATTGAAATAAAAATTTTCGATATCTCCGTAGCGTTGTGTAGCGAAAGACTTCTTTTCTTTCATTCTCATCTATCTCGGAACTACAACTATTCCTTTGTTAAACTTTATCGAGCAACTCTTCGATACTTAATTCTAAACTTTAAAAGGATTACATTCTTTATAATGAGAACGATTAAGAGAGAGAGAGAGAGGGGGGGGGAGTGGAAGTCTTAAAATTAAAAGTTTATTAAAGCGAGCACATGCACAAGATTAAAAGAAAGATTGGAAAAATGGAAAGAATTATACCTGTAATCTTGCGCATGTCGATATCACGTAGAGAGAAAGACCGGCCAGGGCACGTTCTTTGTTATCTGGCGCCTGCCGTATGTCGTCCGGCACCGAGTCATCAAGGGACATGTCGTGATGGCAATTACTAACCGATGAGCTGGCACGTGCTTCCCTTGAACAAGTGACTCTTTTCCCCAGGGCGAGATCACTAATCTTAAGTTTGTTGTTTCCTCAACCACGCGTTTCCTTCCTTGAAATTTTATTCTTTCCCGTTTCTTCCTTCGAAGTCTGAGCATGGAAAAAAAAGTGAAATCGAATCACGTTATACTTAAATTATTTTGACTCGCTGATACTCTCCTACTTTATTTTACATTTTTCTTTAATTTGTTTTAAAAGCATGCACATTATTTAAACACATTTTTTAAAAAATCGTAGTGCTAAAAGGAGGATTAGGATTTCAGTAAAACTGAAATTCACACGATATGAGATAATAATTCTATCAGGCTTTACAAACTTTGCGCGAAATCTCTTGTCTTTCACGATTTGCCCCAGTAAAATACCTTATAAAACAAGATTGTCATATTACAATTAATTAATCACGTTTATTTAATTAACAGACGGTAATAATTATTATGTTTCGAGAAATTTTGATTCTAGGTTTTTTATCGGCGTGTATGCGCGAGTCAATATTTTTCCTCGACTAACTATCGAGCTCGTCATTGATCCCCAACTTCGCATCATCTTCGTCCTCCACACTGCCAGATAGCACGGCGCGCACACAATGGAAAACGAGACGACACTCGAGTGCCTTAATTATGTATGCCGGCGGTGTGCTCGCGTGAGTCACACCGCGCCGTCGTCGCAGCTGTCGGCCCTTCCGGTGCTCCCGAACGACGGAGACGTTGCTTCCTTGCGTTTTCCTCTTCCTCGGCGGGCGCCGTACGAACGATGGGTCCTGCATGAGTCACGTTGCACTGTGCGTAATCGCACGCGCCGGCGACACGCGGCGTGCCTTCTTGCCACTAAACGCGAAACACAATTCGCGTCGTGGCCGCTCGTTAACCTTGCCACGGTCCCTGATTTTATCGCACACTTAAAAGGACCTCGAAAAAACAACATGACATTCTGTCGTCAACAAAAAATAATCTTCATCCGGCATGCAGTCAGAATTGAAAATCGTTGGATTGGACCTTTCGAGCATCATTTTGTAATTAAAATAATGATCTCTATAATTGTTAAATGTTAAAGGATAAAATTTTCAATAAATATTATAAGTTAAAAAACATTTTGTTATTTTTTATGGTAATTATACATGGTGTGCATCGAATTTTATTATTTTAACACAAAACAGTATTATTTTTCAACTCCATTGTTTTAGTTAAATTAATGACATACCTATTAAGAAGTATAGGAGCAGTGGCGACCTATAGGAATGGTTAAAAATAATTCAAATTGAGTATAATTTGACATACGAATTTAATAGTATAGTTGGCAGTTTATATAACGAAAAAGAGCAATAGCATCTTTATGATAAATTTGTTTTTTATCTTTGATTAGGTTTGTTTGTGCATCTTCTCAGAGGAAGGCTCGCTTGCATAACATTGAATTGTGTAACAAAATGTGCGTGGATGCGCGAGTACCGATACATCAATATATTAATTATTAATATAATTTTCGCGTTTTATTAGGCAATTCGAAAAATACATTAACGAAGCAAGAATTGATTAATATCGTGTGTGTCTTCGGAGTTCTGTACACTTCAAGAATTCGAAAGTATATATTAGAATTGACTTCGCAGAGCTCTTCAACCAGCATTTTCTTCAGCGGTCGGGGAAGACGTGACCATTCGCGGTAAATCAGCGCCTATAGATACGCCTCACGTAGAACGAAATCGAACGGATGCGCTTGTTTGCATATGCATCGCGCTAAACTGCCATAACGCCGCTAATACGAAAAAGTAATCACGCAACGTGCACGTAAATCGCAATGTTCGGTCTCGACGCCGAGGGCCGTATTATTTCTGCATCACGCGAGTAACTCAGAGGGTGCGTCCCATTTTTACGCCCGAATACGCGTTTTGCCAGGTATGACAGGTAAAAAAAAAAACGATTTGGTTCTTTCGCAATCGATTACGTAAATAACGCTCGACCGCGCACGTGTTCCCTGAAGCGGCAAGTGTACCTATAACGCGACTTTTTCCTCAACGCGGAAATTTTCCCGGTCCGGTCCGGAATGTTCGAAAAGATCGCGTTTCCATTAAACAGGTGGCGGAAAGGTCCCCCGGCGCGGCGGTTCCATGCCCATCTGCGTCCGTGAACTAATCATCGCGAGCGCCTTTCTCTCAGCGCCGTTCTCTCGGCGGCGACGACGTCGGCGTCGGCTTTCCATCTTACGACTTTCGATTTGCAGAGGAGATTCCGCATTCTGAATTTTGCATTCGTTTTGTTCCAATCCGTAATCCGTGAAGCAGACCTCACGTAATAAAGTGAGATGTAAAAATTCAAGCTATGTATAATTAGACATCAATATAAGTTATATCCGTATAATTTTACACGTCGCAGTTTGTTTATTTTAACGTACCGATTTTGCTGCATTTCCAAGCTCAAAGTGTATAAAAAACGTCGACAATCTAGTCTAGTCAGCTTGAAATGTCGAAGTGCAGATACTTCTAAGGTGCTACCTCAAAGAGAGAGAAGAATGCGACCATCTGTCGCATTCAACTCAATCATCGCAGCGGTCGAACAAGTATGTGACATGTGAGATCGCGATCGCCAATGTGCATCCCTAAAAGCAGAAGTAGAAATCCAAAAAGCTATTCTGAAAATTATTTGAATAACATAAAAATACAGAAAAAGAGAGAAAAGCAATATGTCTTTGCATTGTAATAAATCATTTACCATTGAAAACAATCGTTGAACATTTTACACGCGAACGTGTAACAAATACAAATAGTAAATATTTATTATTTGCTTTTGTTATGACAGAAATATAATTTATAAGTTCAAATACTTTTGGACGCGATTATACCTTGCCCCGAAGTCTTCGAAGACCTTATTGCAATTTCAGGGATAGTTCACGTTCGCATGACATTTGCAATCACGACAACGTTAATACTGCGTGTAACTATGTCTGTTTTATATATATTATATGATTCTCTGATTAACGACGCGATAAATTGGCAATCAAAAACTAGCGCCATGCGTCATGCGTCATCATTCCTATCATATTTTCCCACAAAGTGGGAAACGTGTCATCTCCCCCTACTGTTCTCCAGTGTCACAAAAACATCGATTCGAGGCTGTTGAGAATTTAATCTTTAAAGATCACCCTCGATGAACCGAACTTCATTATTACTTTCGCTATATAAAATCGTCATATGATCAAATTATCGCGTTACGATACTAATTATCCGATTGTCGAAGGATGTTCGAGATTCCCGTCGAGAAATTTATCACGGTTTCGCGGAGAAACACGCGATATGTTTCCCTCCTCCTATATCCTCCCTTCCTCTTGTAGCACGGTGGGCCCGCATAGCAGGCCCATCCTCGCGACCGGGCCCATCCCTACTCTTCTTTCTGCTCACCCTTTCTTTTTCCCTTTCGCCGAGCTACACCGATCGCGGCCGATTCCAGCCGAGCTCTAGGTGCCGTTGATGGATCGTCGTCTATGCCGATCGGGAAGTCGCGTACGCCATCGCGTCGATCGCGTCGTCCGTCGGGTTCCAGCTTCCAACCTCGTGCTCCGAAAACTCGTCTGCTGATCGAACGTCATCCGTTCGACGACCTCGAGATTTCCCCGACCTCGTCCTTCCGGCTCGCCGAAGTGTTCTCCGTTCTCCGTTTCTCCGCGCGACGCGACGTGAGGTTCTCCAATAGTTCTCCGGGCGCTATACGCGAAGAAACTCACCGCCGCTTTCTTCCTCTCGGTAGACGCGACAACTCTCGCGTCTTCCATCAGAAACAGTGCGTGATTTTTCGTTCTCCGCGCGAGCGATCGCTCGCGAATCGTTGAAATATCGCGCGGACCGGGTGTTCGCCGAATATCGATACGTTGAGAGGAGAGCCACCTCGCACTTCCGGTCGACCGTGCGAACGACGCGACCGCGAGCATTCCACGGGAACTCCGCGGCGGAGCTTCCAGAGAGTTCCGAGGAAGACGACCGAAGAGACGGGTCCGCGTATCACTCTCGTCCCGAGAGGAAGACATTCGACGCGAATATACGCGAAGATCGGGAAGGCGAGGACACGGATCGAAAAGTGAACTCGGATACCCGCGGTTCGCCCTGGCGAACGGACGCGCGAACGATGCTGATACTTCCGGACATAAAGCTTCAGGTAATTTGAACTCACCTGAATAACCCTCGCGATTGTTCACCGTTAATCCAAACATTTGCGAAATTTGGAAGTTATCGATAGGATTAAACGTTTCCCAAGTAAACCGAAAGACGGCCCGAAAGATAAGTCAAATTTGGGACGTTTTTTAAATGTCTTTATGACTCATCTTATAATCGTCGTGATATTTGGAGTTTAATAATCATCATGTCACATAAGAGATACTTAAATTAATATATAGAAGAAGTCGATTTGTGTGAAATGGTGCCCCCGGTCGTCGAAATTAAAAGCTTAGTAACAAATTTATCTTTTTCAATTCTTTATTTCTACAAAACGTTCAAGTCTTCAACTTTAGGCTTACTCAAACTCGTAAAATTCGATCGCTCTTCGTAACGCATTATTTCCCTTTTTTTTTAAACTATACAGCTTCAAAACCATTCGAAAGGAGCTTCTCTCTTCAGTTTGGTTCAAATCGTTACCGATTCGCATCGAGTCCTCTACTCTTGAACGTGTGTACATACATTGAATTATGCGAACAACAATGGTTCGAATTAGGGCGAGTTGCGGAACAAGCTGGATCTAGCATACCCACAACCTTTTCCACCGACGGGTTAAATGTGCGCTCGGTGCATCCTCAGTACAATTCCCCGGATGCGCCGTGTAATATATATACGGCGCATACACACACATATACGCGTGTGCTCACACTCTTTCGCCATACATCGCCTTTCTCCCTTGGCCGAGCGTGGGGCGATCCTCCTCGTGTGGTAATATGTCGAGCGTGCAATGATCGCGAAGGACGCGACAGCCTTGAAGCTGCCTGAAACATGCCGTTTCTAATTAGACCGAGGTATAAACCGGAACGATCCGTGGCTCTCCCTTCCTCCCCGCAACGATCTATACAACTTTATTTTTTTGTTTTGTTTTTCTTACCCTTGCCGTTCCATTCGCGCGCCCGTGAATTCTTAAGCCATTCGGAATCCAATTGCAATCGACTCGATCGCAATCGATTCCCATATCTATTATTTTGCAATTTGAAGATACGATCGGTGCGGCGATCGTTGGATCGGCAATCGGGAATTAATCGATAAGCGCGGTCGGAGCCGTCACTCAGATCACTGACTTGATTACAAATTGCGACTGTCAGTGAATCTATAATTACTCGCGTCTCGCTTACGAGTTCGTGATTATTACAGGTGTAAAGAAGTTGTAAGTAGTAATAAATGAATCACGCGATCGGTAGGTGTAAAGAAGTAATAATAATGAATCACACGCGCTACGGAACGGCTCTCGTCGACGAAGCCTGCAATTCGGACGGATTCGCCAATGACGTTATTGTGTTAATTGTGTATACGATCGGATGCATCGCGTATTCTCCTCACCGTGATCTCGACCACACACTCCTAGGCAACGAAGGAAACCGCGCGCGCAAACCAGCCGGGCGTTTCCAAACTCCAGTATACTACGTAATTTCAATTACGGCGTAGCCGGTGTTTAATACAACTTCGGAGTCATCGACCGACTAAAAATGCGCGTGAAACGCTTCGACGCGGAGCGACGACGCGGCGCGCGCGTTGGACGTACTTGGTTGCGTTTCCTGCTGCGTGCTCCGCGCTCGGTATCGGCTTCTCGGTTACGCCACGTAAGACGAGCACGAAGGGCGACGCCCTTGCTCGCGGATTAGCGAGCCGAACGAGCGGGCATCTCTCCGTCCTGTCTCTCGCTGTCACCGTATAGACAGCGGCTGTTCCTCGGCAATAAACTCGATTAAACTCGAAACTTCGTTCTCCCGCGATTTTGATTTTGAACGAGGGAACGAATAAGACGAAAATTTATATTTTGTTGCAAAAATTATTTTCTCACTTAATTAACGATATTAACGTTATCGAAGATTTGAAATTTTGATGTGACGCAGTATTAAATAGAGGAATGCGAATGTGTCTTTTAGGTCCGGTTTTACAAGTGATGTCGGTTAACTTTTAACCTTAGATTAACTCACTCTTCGTCTCCTTCTAACGTCCCCCTTAGAAAGAGGCGAAGAGTGAGTTAATCTAAGGTTAAAAGTTAACCGACACTTGTGAAATTGGGCCTTAATCGTGTGTTTAAAATGCAAAACTGGAACTCCGTGACATCCGCGCGGGGACATGTCAGGGGCATTTCAAGAAGGATGGCATGTCCTCGGAAACCAGGGTGTCTAGTCATCAGGAATAACGAAGAAGAAACGCTGACGATGCTAATCGTCAGATGCGGGATTTTTATTGAACCTCGAACCGTGATCTATAGGATCCTAAATTCATATAAATTTATTTCCGAGCGCATCACCGAAAAAGATCTAACAATCTATTGTCTCAAGAAATTTCGTCAAATTGTGACAAGCGAGGCGGATGCTGATTTAAGAGATTTAGTAGCGCGCTGTGTTAACACGCCCCTACTTTTTCCGCAAAAAAAAAATCGCGTGCCCTTGTTACCGGAAGAGGAAAGTGGGTCTCAATCAGAAACCCGTGCACAATTAGATATTCCTGCCGTATATGTGGTAAAAGTAGTTATACGTTCAGCAGAATGCAGCGAGGGAAAACTATACCGCTGCGCGGAATCTGGTTCCGCTTGTAATGTTATGCCAGTCGTGACTCCGGAAAAATCCGAAGTCGTACATTACAGTATTCTCGATATTATATATGTTCCTTCGACTTTTCCCCACGTACCTATATGGTATTAAAATTTTATGACCCGATTTTTTCGCGATATCTTGGGAACGTAGTTATCTGCTGGCGGTAGAAAGCTAATTTTAAGTTGTCATAGCGAATATTAATATAATGATATATCATTTATATCCTCGTAATATCATTTGTATCCTCGTATAAGTACGTTTGTAATGCGATTTCATAAATTTCGTACATGTTTTACCGTCGTTATTAGCATATCTCATACCTCGTAATATTTCCACAGAAATTTCCGCAGAAATGATTTCCTAACGACAATTTAGCTAATTATCGTGCACACCAAATCCGCGTACAGCTATACGAGATTGCGTCGGGAATGAGAAAAATTAAATGAAACGCGGCGGCGGTAAATCGATATAGGTGTGTAAACCTCAGAATTATAAACGCTTGTTTCCCGCGCGGCAAGCGCGCGCGACGTCGCGTCGTGTCGGCGACAGGTGCGCGTTACGAGGGGCCGCGAAAAATGTGGACGTATCTTATTTCCCGTTCGTCTTCTCTCGGTCCGTTCGACTACGTCTACGGCATCTCGATCCCCGGGTGGGAATCATTCGCGGTGGATACCGTTATCGAGCTCCTTCCTCGCGGCCTTCCCAGCATCGGACGGTATTCCCTTGCCAGTACCTCCGAGTACGTGGACCACCAAGCGAAATCGTATTATCGCGTCCGCCTTCCTCGAGCTTTCTTCCCATTTGTTTTCGTACATCTGACGTTTTGGTGGGATTTTTGTTTGACTCATCTATCACGGAAACATCATGAAATTACCCCGAGATATAAATAGATTATGATTAGTAATTGTTAAAGTTTAATTAAAATTTGTGCTTATTTGTCTATCGAGGTTTTTAACAAATTTTTATCCGTCGAGATTGATCGTCTTGTGATTTTGATACTGTTCAATTCTGTTTTTCAAATGACTAAGGATGTTATTCCGTATGGAAAAATCCATTTTTAGACATTATATTATACATCGAGTAACGAATTTGGCAACACACTGCGATACATATTGCGTTAAAATTAATAATTTACGTTTTCTTATAAGATGTCTTCATAAGACAGGTTTCGTAAAGCTATACGTAAATTCATTGAATAGCGCGCAGAACGTAATACAAATCTTCATAATAGAAAAAGTTAAAGTAATAAGGAAATGGCATACATAGATGAAAATATTTTGCTTAACAACTATTGCTAAACATTGAACTGTCCACTTTCGAGTTTTACTATATATGCGTAATATGTATACAATCCACCTCCGTAAGTGTGACGTAAGTCAAATCTGCTTTCTGACATTATTTTCTAAACGAGAAATTCTCTCGTGTCGACAAAGTCGGGAGGAAAGAGTCGGCCGTTTAAAAATAAATTCAAAATCGCGTTCGTGATAAATGGGCGACGAGAATGCGGGACATCGACCGCGTAGAAATCTCGTGTCATTGACTGATATAGCTACAGTTCTTTTATTTTAAATAATATACGTAAAAAATGAGCTTTATAATTTCCGCTATCCTGCATCTACATCAAACACGTATGTAGCTTCTGTATACTTATTCTTCTTATTATTCTCACAAATTAATATCTTGCCTCCACTTTTTCCCCAAATGTTTATCGCTCGCAAAAGTATATAATATATCTGTAAATGTATACGTGAGTGTCCGCAGTGTATTGCTTATCTATGTAAGTCTATGAGCTTCGCTGAGCTCAAATGACTGTGCGGATCGGTCATTCCTGCGGGAGGAGGACAGCTGTACACGATGATCAGGGAGAGAGCCTTGTCAATCTACCATCGGCGTTTCGCCGTGCCGCTTTTACGGGCGTGCGTTTCATCGGAATCGCATATACGCACGCACGCATGCACGCACCGCACGTACGAGAATCGCGACGAGACGAGACGGAGAGACGAAAGAAAAAAAAGGAGCCATCGGCGTTATCCATCCCCACTGTATTATTTACGGAGTTTCTCTCCTTTCACCGAGCGCCGGAGTGCGTCCGCGGGACCCATATTCCGGCGACCTCACCTCTCGCGATTAGTCGCCGGGAAGATACGACGGTGGCCGGTCTCGAGTCGACGAGTCGCGCTAAGAGACTTCAGGATAAATCGTCGAAATTGCGGCTAGTGAGAGTCATGGGTTAAAGTGCGAATATAAT